>JAHZNA010003296.1:0-38502 GCA_027743935.1 Sinodicranocentrus sp. ZH6
GCAACACTCATCCCAAGTTAGTAACGTTCAACGAAAAAGACACGCTAACTTGATTCATTCGCGATAGATGAAACGTCGGTAAAGTAAACACACACGCGAGTACTTATATATATATCTGAACACAACAAAGTTTTGTTAACATCTTAGAAATTCACATCTCGCCCAACTCTCCCTTCCCAACTGTGTAAGTCTCTCAATAGAGTTTTGACGTTTAGAGTCTCGGTTTATTATTATGTGGCAGCAGAGGAAAATCCTAACATTGGTAAGGCCGCCGCAAAGTCAAATCCCAAATCTTACCTCGAGCAAAATACTAACTTTCCATGTACCCTGTACTGTAAATGTTCAAAAGTGGGAGGGAAGATAATTCCAAAATAAAACCACGTACCTATAAAAGTCCCTAGCATCTAGAAATACAAGGAGATGTGAATAGCTGGGAAAAAGTTGAGCCAACATTTCAAACCAAGTTTTAATAGCGAAATCATCTTTCATCAGAGACCAACTTTTATACAATTCTGAATTCGTATTCATCACAGCTGTAATAAAAAGGGAAACCAATCGAATGGGCGGAAAATGCTTTACCTTCTGTGCACAATGAAAACATGGCTTTTCTCTCTAGAGATTATCTGTATCTTTGAGAGCAACTCTCTGAGAGAAAGGAAGAGAGAAATAGGGAATCGAAGGTTGAAAACTTGAAAAGTCATGGAGGGACACTAGGGAGAGTGGGCAAGACATGGGATCTTGGAGATTTTCTCTACTTGATGATACGGTTCGGCACAAGCTTTTTGTCAATAATTCCGGATTTAGTTCCGCCACCGTGTGCATGCATGCTTTTCTCCTTTTACCGAGTAAGGTGCATCACGTGCATCCTCCATTTATATCTACATAGTTTTATTACATTTTAGGATATCCATATTAGTGCATGGATACAGACAAATAGTAAAAAATGTGAGGAAACAACAAAATGTGGACAAGTGGGAGCTGGAGATTTTCGGTGCATTTTTTTACTCCTGTGTAGACAACACGATTGTGCAAGGGGAGCTAGTAACAAGCTCTGTTAAGACAACAAGCACATAAAAATGCAACGCATCTAAGCCATCTCTCAATCCAACTTTTCTCCTATTTTTTTGTTGCAGGGATGAGAGAAATGTTTGAGTTTTTCAGTCTTACTTATTCCCCCTCCAAAAATAGTAGTGGTAATACCGACGATTTGCGAGGGAGGGGTAAAAGTACAGCTAAGCAGGTAGAATTCAGAGTACAAAGTAAATCAACCGAGAAAGTAAGTGAAACTCATGCTAGCTCAATGAAGATTGTGTTATTAGTAAGCAAGGGGAGAAAGTTTTTTCCTGGGAGCTTACAACTTGTGAAAGTATAATGTACCTTGGAAAAGAAAAACCGATATAGAAATGACATCTTAGGGAGAGAAGCAATACATAAAATCTGAAATGCCTTTCTCCGAAAACCCCAGGATATGTTGCACTTTTAAGCTTAAAATGTGCAGATGCAAGTTGGGCTTTTGCTTTCGGTGCATTTTATACTATTTACGAATTGAAAGTGCATCACACATGTTTCCATTTATGAGCAAGTTGTGTTGATCATTGGTAAAGTTACTTTTATATAAATGCGTAATCTCACAGAGAAAGTTACTTTTTCCGGAAGCGGCTTAAAAGGAAATGGTGAAAAACGGTACTAGCTTCAAAAGAGTCTTTCAATGTTCATCTTCTTAAAAAGTAAATTCCTCGAAGCCTTTGGAGTTGTTAGTGTAACGTTTTAACTAAAATTTACTCCGTCACTATTCCCTTCAACCAATTTAGATCATTACCAACTCGTACAACGATACCGCAAATGTTCACACAGATACTACTTACTTTTTCCTCATCTCCACTCCTGCCATTGCATTGGAGGAGTATGGGTAAAAGAGTGTTGAGCCTAGTATTGATTTCTTTGCTCAGGTAGTTTGGAAGCAACAAATTGAGCCCATCAAAACCAAAATGATCTATCAAGTTGTCCCTCATGAAAAATTTAGCCGAGTAGGGGAAACACGTACACCTAATGCTCTTCATAGGCATAGAATTAGTTCCAATGAAAAGCCTTTCACATCTCGTTCCCTCAACCAGTAATGGACTTGTATGTAGGTATATACATTACATTATTGATAGGGAGATGGATAGCTGCATTAAGTAATTCTCTACCATTACCACAAATGTCAACGTATTTATTAGTTCTCAAAAACATGATAAGACTCCACTTTGGTAGAAAATGATTTTTACTGAATTTAATCTAAAGTAGGAAACTGCAAGGTCACTCTTTTTCTTAAGAGATCAATCAAGGTCAGGCTATTTGCTTTCATTAGATCACGCCAACCTCTTGGGACAAATTGAAGGAATGAGGGCATCCTTGAAGGAAATGTGGAGCAGAAGTTTTATTCGAATTTGATGGCGCATCACATGTCAAGATGGAGCCTTTCCAAAGGATAAAACATTTGAATGCTAATAAATAAATTCCATGCGTTTAGTCATCAAGTATTATTCGAATTTGATGGCGCATCACATGTCAAGATGGAGCCTTTCCAAAGGATAAAACATTTGAATGCTAATAAATAAATTCCATGCGTTTAGTCATCTCACCTGCTTGTATAAAATGTATAAAAGTTTTTGTTTGCTAGGTGTCATCATCACTTCAGGACTCTATTTTTTTCAATATCAATGCCACCTTCCTTGAAATGAAAGTGAATTTATAGGGATTCTATTTGAAGACCTTACAGTTAACCGCTCACACCCAGAGACTTGGATGATTTGAAGGTATACCTTAAACCACACAGATTTTCATGCATAGTGAACACTATTGCAGTAAAGAAAATTCAACTTCTCTTGACAGAAAAATTCCTTTCGGGTGACGGCACATGTAACGCATTTGAATAGGTGGAAATCGTATTCATTGTCTTTATAATGTTCTCACCACTCTCTAACTGATGGATACACACCGTCCAATGGGAAAGTTAGAAGACAGCCATTGTTGAAATAAAAGAAACATATTCTAGCGGAATCTGTGAGGAAAGTTGGAAATAAATGAAATACCTACATATCTTTTGTTCCCTTGGACCATGAGCGAGTCAGACTTGTCATTGTGCTTTATTCCTAGCTCTAGCTGAAATGACATTGACGACTTGAAGACAAACGAAAAAAAGTAATGTTAGCTTCAGCTCCATTTCCTCACACTCTGGGTAATATGGCATGTAAAAAGAATCCAAATCGAAAATCTCAGAGTTTCATTTAGACTAGACATATGTACACTTCCAGTTGAGGCTACACATTCGCACTCTTCTACATCCTTTTTTGGATATATGTCTGGAGTAGATAAAAAACGTGTGTGTGTGTGGATACATGAAAACATTTATCCACTTCGGTATTTCAGATGATAAAAAGAGAAACTCCACATTTTTTGGAGAAGGAGAACAATGAAAGGCGTTCCTTTTCCCATCAAACTGAAAAGAAAGGGAGAGTGAAAGCTTAAAATGTGAAAGAGTTGCACTTGCTTCCTTCCTACCTCTCCTTTTCCGTGAGAAAACGACCAAGATCAGAGTCAGTCAAATAGACATAAAAGTAAAAGAGATGGAGTGATTGCACCTGAGCTAAGCATCCGTGAAATTTTGGCAGGAATTTGCACTCCCCTCCATCCATCCATTCGGCTTCTTCCAGAAGCAATATTGTTTTCATCACTGTTCCCTTCCAAGCACCGACAAAAAATACCAGTCACAAGTCACACACACACATATTATCCCAACTTGAGCAAGCAGATGGAAATAAGGTGAAAAGGAAAAAAAGGAATAGGGATAAAATGGGAAATTGAACTTTTCAAAATGGAAACGAAAAGTTGGGTTTTAAAAGCCTTTGTACATTAGATGCACGTAATAAAAGCAATAAGCGTATTTCTTTTGAGCGGTTGAGTGTTTAAAAAAAGGGAAAAAGTGGTAGGAACAAAAATCCCAAAGTGGTGCTTTTTACCATCCATTTTAAATGTGTTTATGCATGCGTACATTTATTTATAAGTGTGGGAGGAGGACATGAAAAATGGGTAAAGTCTTAAATTCAAAACTCAAACTGCCAACAAGTCTTAGAAAAAGAAAACGGATTGTACGTTGAGCTGCGGTATCTTGAAATGATTGATTTTGTAAATTTTTAATGAAAAATTTTCTAGCCTTAAATTTAAACGTTTATTTTTTTATACTTTAACCAGCAAAATCATCAATAAGCAAAGCCCGTTTGTGTAATCATATTTTGTCTTTGTTAAACTCAACTTTATAAAAACAACTATTGAAAATGTCAGCTGCTCATTGTCATTCTCTGAGTTTTTTAACCTTTACGTCTCACGCATTTCAGTTATGGCCTGCCTATTGTTTGTTTAACAGCATATATACGTTTTTTGACAGACAAAGTGGGGACGTCGCATTGGCTCCCCAGATGACCTACCACTAAAGCATTTTCGGTTAAAGAAATATCCGCTTCCTTTTCTTCGTAAGACTAAGGACGAAAACCCGTTCACCCTTACAATGTGGCGGAAGAGAGTTTTTGACTTCCAGTCAGTATTTTTGTTTCTGAACAAATTCAATTGAATGAAAAGTTGTTGGCGTAGAAGGGCAAAGCCAAGATTTCATTTGACATCTGACATGCCGTATCACTCATTCACGATGGAGTATTCACACAGTGTACACAATGAAAGCAGCCATATATATGAATTACTTGTCAATTTTCTTGTACAAACTTTTGGCCCAAACTACGAAAACAATTGAGTTGAGTACAACTCGAATTTTGCAACTATAGGCATGTTTTGCTCCAGTGATATTAAAAGATTTCTGAGAAATTACTTTGGAAAGTTGAAAGCCGCCTACGCTCTAAGAATTGAGAAACTTATGATTGCAGAGTGAAAATTTCCCAGAACTAAAATGCCGCAGAAATATGAACAGATTTAATTAATGAAAAATTCCGGAAAAGACTGAAATAAACTTTATGGCAGCTTACGAATTCCCAGTCTAGCGATTTCTTTCAGAATTTTTATTTCGCGAAGTAACCAAAAAATCGAAATTGAAATCGAATTATCTTCTTAGGAATTTTCAGGGTCGGCATTAGATTTTCTCAAGAATTTCTTTGTAGTTTACTCACGTTGGTTTTAAGTCACAAAAAGGAATTTTATGTAACGATTGAATGGAACAACAATTTTACGAGAATTTCAGGTACTCAATATATTTCGAAGTCTAATGTCGTGTGACGCAAGTAAGGTTAGTTGGAAGTTTTAAATTGAACTTTCCAACAGTAGAATACTTGACTATTATGCAATCTCCTGTGCAACTTTCTCCACAAAACTACATACACGCAATAAAGTATTATTGTTTGCATTTTTAAAGGTAAGGGTGTGCCGTAACCGTAACGTCTGAAAAATACGTATGATCATTTAATCCTATACACGTAGTTTCAACAAATAAATGTATCTAGTTTATAAAGAAAATGTTCAGCTTTTAATATTTTTTACTACCTCACAATCGCAATCAAGTATGACCTTGTTAGATCTGGAAAAAATTGCGTTGATGGAATAAGACATTTGTCGCTATTACATCCATTCCATTCTTTCCAATCCATATTTTGCATTTCGTTACGCTCTTCCCTCAACTTAAAATAGGTTTAGTTAGGGTTGTTGGGAGGATGGGAAAGAAAGAAAATGAAAGGCTTTGAATTCTTTATCAACTTTTTTTCTCTCGAAAGTGCTTTCCTTTGACTTTTTCCTGTCATCATCATCAAAGTTAACATTTGCCACTTTGTAATAAAATTTTCTTCATTTTCAAGCCATTCTCGAAAGCCACCTTACATACTTTAAGATGAAAGTTTTCTTCGAATTTACCATACTCTATATATTATATTCCATTATTACAGTTTTACAGTGTGCAGATATTAGATTCTTAGCTACTTTATGTACACACATACACATCTTTATAAAATCTTTATTCCTTTTAGATCAGTTTTTAATCTGACAGTTTTTTCCTAGTATATAGTTTCATCATCTTTTGCACGTTGAGAATATAGGAAAAGAATTTATCATAATTTATTTTCATTTCATGATCAAACACATTTCCGACTTGTTTTCGACACAAATGTTTACAGTGCAACACGCATCACTTGCTTCATATTGACTTGAGGAATAAAAAGAGCTGACTGCTCTATTCATTTTAAAAATCAAATAAAAAATTGAAATGTTCATAATGCACGTGCTTGACATATGATTCAAATCTTACATCCACATTCCAACAAAGTGACAACCTCCCACGTGTATTAATATTAGAATTAGCTACTAAAGGCCAATCCTGCTATTTAAGGATGGGATGATAAAGCTTCACCACGTTTTCTCATACATTTTTACGTGCATCTTTTGAAAATGTTTTTAGAAGTGAAAAAATGACTCATATTACATTCCACAGGGGAAGGTACTTTTCATGTTGATTTCTTATTCAGTCAACACATTTATTCATCCGTTTCGCCTTCTTCATCCTCCGCTCTGCTGGATATATCCGCAAACGCACGCCACAGCAATATATTTTTACAATTTGTTTATGAATTCCTCAGCTTGTTTCCTCAAGTTCAGGCAATGTTTTTTCTCTTTTGAAGTTTAGATCAACATCACATTTAACTTGCACTTCGTAAACTAAACCGTAAAAACATGTAACCCCTTCTTAGAAAAAAAATACCATAGCTCACATATAAATTACATAGCTTCCTCTCGTCATAAGCTTACCATGCGTGTACGCATTATACACACAAGAACTCGCTCATATAAAAGCAAAAATGAACAAATGTTATGAATGTAATATGACTTTCAAAATTGTAATATAATCTGCACCAAAGGAAACTGAGGTCCAAAAATGTATTTTTTCCCTTAGCTAAAAACTTTTAAAAAACGGAGCTTCACTCCTTGCGAAGGAAACCGCTCTCAAGGAAAATATTGTGAAAGACACAAGAAAAAAAATTTAGGAGACATAGCCAACCGTAAAATACCGAGTATGGTGATACATAGGATACGACTTTGGAAACATATGTTAGACCACATCTACCAAAAAATAATACGAATTCGTGCTCACATTCACATATTATGAATAGGTGTAACGGAGTACGTAGACTTTTGTGAAAATATCAATCCAATTCTAAAACCACGATGATAACCAAAGAAGCGTGCCTCCTCTTCGTCTCTCGTGCACATGAATATGAAAACGGAAAATATCATTCGTGCTCAATACCCGTCAAAAAAATTCATATATGTTCTTCCATCCTAATGCGCTGAAAATAGTGGAAACGGTTTTTGAAAGCGGAAACAGATGATACTTGTATGTCTCCTCACGGTGCTTGAAAGTTTTTTTTTGTTCATTTTCCTAGACAAGTTTTTCATATATTGTGGCTCAACCCTAGTCATCATACGAAGCAATGCATTTTTTCTTCTTTTATCCCCAGAATAGGCTCATCATCATCATGATCATCATCTCGCGCTTTAACGGTACTAACATTCAACTGTAATGGGTGCATTTCACTTTTTCCTGCGGTCTGTAATGCCCCACTAGAAAAGAGTCTCTGGGAAGAGTAGTAAAACCCTGGATCCACACGCACCTAAATCACTAAAGTTTATGGGATGGGTGATTTTACGCATCTTCCACTCTTCTCTTCGAAGGGAAAGTAAATTGCTATGAATGTATGTATGTATACTACCTTGCTTATCTATGCGACTTCAGATATACTTATATGGGGGTGTACCTATTTCCGAATTTTATTTGACACAAGCTGCATTGGAAATTGGTGGCATTATTTTACCTTCATTGTATTCCTCTCTTGTTTCCCATGCTTGACGGGGTTTCTCCTCATGCAAAAGCTGTTTGTGAAGGTCGGCCATCTAGTTGGAGAGCTACCTTTGCATGCGGCATGTGTGTATACTGTATACAGGGATATCTTCTATGTTTACCATTGCTTTTGTGTTTGTGAGAAAACACTCATTCTTGTATTATTAACTGGTTACACAAGTAAAAGCTCAATGGGTGTACAGTTAGTGATTTGCATAAAAGAATGAGAGAGCCAACACAGAAAAGAGAAACAAACCGCTATAACCATGTTCCCTTGTTTTGCAAAATGATAGATGAATACGACACGGAACGCACAAGGTGGGGTTGGTCGTGTGCGATGCGTTTAGCATTAACAGTAAATGTCTATAGATTCATAAATTTTAGTTGAAGCTCAGCAAAATTACATATGCTACCTTTTTCTGTGAAAGAGTCAACAGTGACTAGAGGAGAGACTGTAACCGCACAGTATTGGGAAATCGACATTGTGCGTAGTTTCTGAAGAGGAATGTGTGATGGAGGATATACATCGTTTCTTTTTTTTCTCTCTAAAAGCGAGATTGGATTTGTGGAGACGCACAACGGGTAGAACTTTGAGAGCTACAAATTTCATGAGATTTGTCTACCTAGCTGAAAAGCAGTCTGTTTGGAGAAACTTGGCTGTAGGCAAATCCACACTCGTTTACCATTGCATTACTTTCCATGAGGACATTGAAGTCTGGTCTTGGTTGTAGGAAACCGAGCTGATTTCCATATTTCTTTTGTTTACCATGTGGCACTTCTCACTTCTGAATCATGCGGTAAAAGACCGTGTCTGGATTCCATGACAGGAAAAAAGAAGCCACTAGACTGTCATACGCACAGCGTGTAACATGCGGAATGCATAAGTTTGAAGAGTTTTGCTACACAAGTTGGTGTGCATATATTCTATGGAATGATAGATTTTTAATGGATGTTGCAAGAACCACATCAAGCTGTGCTTAGAGACATTGAATTTTTGTCAATGGCGTAGGCAATGGGGTGGTTTAGTGGATTTTTTTTTTAGAAATTGAACTTTTTAATGTTAGTTGACCCTTTGCAAAATAACAAGTTGGAGGAGATGGGACCTTATATTAGGGACAAAAGTAAAGTTGAATTTAGCACAGGTTGTGGTTGTGGGGTTACAATGAATAATAAAATTTCCTGTAAGGGAGCTCCCACCACGCGGGTGACATGCTGCAAGAAACGTGCTAACGTCGTAATGAATCGATTTGTGTAGGAAAACCGTCTTCTAAAAAAACCGTAAAATGAGTAACTGGTCAGTTACTGCTTACGTTGAATTCAATACTAACGTGATTGACACAACGGGAGTTCCTGTACCTTTAAGAATACTCTTTTTATACGACTTTTTACGTTTTACACTGTAGCAATAATATTTTTTAAAGTACCAACGTCTCCTCACCTTCTTTCATTTCATTATAAAGGCTCCCTACTCAAGAACTTCAATATCCATTGAACAGTCGTAAAAATCAGATGGCAGCTGCAAGAGTAAATTTTATTACCGTAAGCATATCATCACTCCACCACCAGTCCTTGTTCTTACATGCGTATTATTATTACAGCTGGAGTTTCCTTCTACACACTTGTGAATAACAGGGATTAGCTGGAAAAAGTTTTTTTTTCTTCTTTTCGGTCGACCATAATAATATTGTACCAACAAATTGAATTTATAACCAAACACATTTTACACGCGTCCAGTCATTCCTCCTCTTTCACGGAGTATAATTCCATGAAATAAATTGCAGTCCAAGTCAAACAGTTGGCACTTCATATGTGCCGCTTTATAGCATTCTATTATAGACATTACGCAGCCATTATGACAGAAAAGGCTCGATAATGTCATTAGCCATTGTGAATACATTTCACAGTAACAAAAGCGAGGAATATATATCGTGGTAACTTTTCGTTTTGTAGCTTGTGTAATAGAAGAGAATATTTTGCGTTGTATACTCCGCGACATTCTCGTGACAACTGCCTGCATGCTGCACAAGAGGCTGGAAATGGTGAGGACAAAATGCATAATATGCTTTTTACCAACCGATTTAATCTAGTTTGTTCACACTTGAAATCCCGTAATATACATTTTTATTATGTTAGTACATGTGCCGCATGTGACCCGTGTAGCCAAAGAGTCATCCACATCGTACAAAGGTACAATGACATCGGTTCTATGGAGCCAGATGAAGTGTACAATCAAGGTTGAAGGTTTTATTGAAAGTGAACACGGGAAAAAGGTTGAATGCTCATCAAGTATTACCAAATGGTGGAGAGAGAGAGAGAGTATGTTAGCGCATAAGAACAAAAGGAAACCTTTCCCCTTCATACATTGACAAGTTAAAAGCTAAACTTGTCGAGATTGGAGCTCCCTCTGAGAGATCCGGAACGGGTTAATTATGGTTGCTGTTACAGTTCTAATAATATGATATTAATAACATGCTTCATTTTTTTGTCTGTCTAGCGTACCTTTTGTCCTTGAGTAATTACAACGTATCCCATTCCCATTCGTAGGATATCGATTACAAATGGTGTATTATTCTTGAGGAATACATTCCTTAATTCTCAAAATGACTTTTCTTGCACTTGCTTCACAGGTAGATGGAGATTTTCAAAGTACTTTACCTTGAGCAAAATACACTTCCAGTATGATATACTCGCATTCATTAAGCCTCAACCCGCAAGAGCCTTCTCATGTTTCTAATTATGTGAATGGTCATACGTACGTATTTCCTTCAAGTGAATATTTCACACCACTTGTAAGCCCACGCATACCCAAGACGTATGAGCTGTCTACGGGAAAAGTAACAAGATGGAAAGCAAACTTGTTCTGGGAAAGGGAACGAGAGGAAAAGTAATTGGGGATTTTTAAGAAGCTTAAAACAACTACATACCCTGCTCCGTTTACATACATAAAAGAATCGTTTGGTACTTGGGTCCTTTTTGTGTATATATATGTATCCCCCCATACACTTACTTTGTGCCATTACCTTACTAGTAGTTTACTTCAGTGATTCTAAAATTTAATGAACTCTTGCATCTATAATTCATTGTGTACGCAGTCTTGAGGTTGCTGGGCTTCCTTAAGAAAAGGGAAGTGCAGTACACACTTTTCCACATAACTTCACAATATGGACTACTTGTTTGGAAACTTCAGACATACTCTTAACATATAAGGCTACACACACATCAAGGTAATAAAAATGCTGTGTAGAAGTGACTGGCTGGAGGAGATATGTAAAGGATGTTTGCTCCCTTCTTCATTTTCCTTCAGAGAAAAATCTCAAGCTCTCTTTTAGGCACTCTCGGGGCTATGTAGGAATATCCTCTCATTTAAAATGTACGAGAAAGCTCTTGCGATGTCTGAGGATATGCCACGTGAGACTTAATGGATGAGCACATGCATACGAAATTCCGCTGGGGAGAGGAAGCTATTAGACTTAATTTCCATGATTTAAAATCATTACTTACGTAAGGACGTTTTCCAGGAGGAATATTGTTACCCTTGTTTTATGTGTAGGCTGTGCCATTCCTTTCTTAAACTTGAATCTTGTTGTTTGGAACATTGTTCCTTTTTTTGCATTACAATATTTATCCCGCTAAGTGTGACAACTCCCACGAGTAAAGTTTTTTTACGCAGTTTTTTTTTACTGTTGTGATATGCTTCCATTTTTCCCTCTTGTGTCAAATGATAGGCGTGAAGGTAAAGTTTATTTTTATCAATTCGTCGTCATTCCTTGTTAGCCTTGGTATAATGCATGTTTTTTTAAAATGAGAAATTATACAATAGCTCATGTTAAGTTGATGATGCTGCTGGTGGTTTTTATTCTGTTTAAATAAACATATGTTCTGCTACTCCAACCAAATCCAGAAGCAAAGGAAATAAAAGGGAATGTTAAAAAAACATAAAGCTAGACCAATCGACAGCGGTCCAGACTTGCTCACGTAATGGCTTAAGGCCAAGGTCAAAATTATACATGCATAAACTTGAGGGTCGAACTTGTTCATTGAGGAAAAGTGGATAAATGATATGTTCCCTTCTCAAACTGTTGGGGTAAGTCATTAGGTAAATTTGAAATGGGATATGAGAATAAAAAAGAAATTGTATTTTGGAGAAGGTCTAATCCTCTGAAAGCGGATCCCATTTCATGGATCCATATGTCATTGATAGTGTGGAAGACGAGAAGCTAAAGAGTTTTTGAAAAACGCAGATCTTTCCATGAATGCCTGTAGAATACATTAAAAGTTGCAACCAATTCCAGCCACTGCATAAGTCCCACATTTGCATACGGTCAATGATAATGATGATCCATGCCGGAGCAAAAAGTTTTGTGATGTTTGGTTTGGGGATCAGTGTGTATGGAACACATTCAAGACTCAAGTTATATTTCACCATTACATACAAACGAATAAAAGGGTAGTGCTCTAAATGCAACTCAAAGTTGAGAAGTTCTCACCATATTTTGCATATCACTAGCTGAATGAAACATATTATTTTAGATTCCCATTTATAGCCAAGGAAAAGCAGCAGATCGCTTGGGAATCGGAAGATTTATGGAGGAAGAGAGATAGATCAAAATATTGGGGATGTGAATGGATGATGTAGAGTTTATATAGGAAAGAGTGGTGTGTTCTAGTAATATTTTTTTCCTAGATGAACTGCACAAGAATACTTGTACTTTTCCCTGCTGCGTATGTCTACCCGAGCTGATAGGATTAGAAAAAGCTATGCATTTCAAATGTGGGTTGATAGGATTTCATAGCAAAAATGGGAGTGGGAGAGACGGAGAGAGGAAAAGAAAAAAAGAAGAATAAATTCGTCAGAGTGAGAGTGAACGAGGAAAAGCCTCGCTATAATGTAGTTTTTTGTAGCTTGGCTGAATTGGAAAGCTTGTACAACTTGTAGTTTTCTATTTCTCATTGTTGTTTCCATTTTATTTCCAATGTATATCAATATGTTTACAAGTGGTTGGAAGATTGGAATATCCTAAACAGAAGGGAAAAAAATAAATGCGGATGGAAATCGTGGAAATATATAGAGTTTCTTCAAAAAATATGGTACTCAGAGTCTCCGGAGGTTATGTACGTACATTGATCATTTTTAGATGAATAGGAAGCGGATGCTCAATAATCCCATGTAGATAGATACATTTCCTCCAAAAAGAAAAAAAAAATCCCTTTCATCCATATACTTTATTTTGAATAGGACGTGATGATATATAAATGTACAGAAATTGAGCACTAGTAGAAATCTAATAAACGCAGGGAAAACATGGCGCAGTTGATGCTCCACAATTTGATAACACAAATGTAGAGACTGACTTACTACCGTATGAAAATCCACGCACAATACGAAAAATACCACATTGTTGCATTGTATCATTTTCTCCCAAAATACAGCGAGCTCTTCATTTGTGCATTTGGAGAGATGTATACATTCCAATCAATAAACATGCGAAATCCGATCATTTTGATTGCCTTATAGGTTCCAGTCCAATACACATAAATATATGCTTGCTGTATATTTTCCTATTCTGTTCATCATATTGTTTGCAGAGAGGAGGAAAAAGATAAAAAATAAAATTTTGTAATGATACTCAGAATATCCACATACATTGTTTGCCTTCCTAATCAAGACGTGCGTGCACTTTTTCAGTTTCAAATCCGAACCCATCTCCACTTCTCTGCTATTGACTGAAAGAGGAAATCCCGAGCTTTGTAGAAATCCACACATTACACTAGCCATGCATCACCACCAATTACATTCGAGTCACAAGTCATACAAATGACAGTTCATTCATCCGCTTCAATAACCCAGAGTAGGAGGATGGAAATGGCTGCATAAAGAAGAAGAAAAAACTTGCACTTCACTCCATACAAAACGTTCAATCAGCCCTTTTCAACGTAATTCCGTATGTAATATTGTGAGAAATCTTTTCACCCAAAAAGAACCATTGTTAATTTACCAAAAGTACCATTCATACAAGCTTTTTCGAGTTGAAGGGAAAATCCGCTGGAAATGAGCTCCCACCAGGCAAGGCTATTGCGCATATTATGACGTTATGACTCTATAATGCTGGCTTTACGTTTACCCCTGTTACTTTACTCCGCCGGGTAAGATTATAAGGCCTTTTTTTGGTTGAGCGATAAAACTAGAAATTCAATGACATGTTCCCTTCCCTCTACGAACAGCTTATTCCGTTCATCCTCTGTATAGAGAGGGGTGGATATTTTTACTTGTTACTGTTACATCCATATAACCATAAGTAAAAGTTTAGTTTGTAATCATCACATCACTTGATATTGCACAAGGGGCTTTGACTCTGTTAGTCAGTCAGTCCTCTCGTCAGTGTCTCTGTCATTTTCTCATTCAATCTGAGAAAATACGTTTAAAGGCGACTTGCATTTCTTTTGCCTGTACGTCTACCATTCGGGTCTTTTGCTTACCGGCTACTTTCCAATTTTTACAGATCGTAATCACTCATTCATTCGTTGGCTCGTTTCATTCATTCATTATTATCCCTTCAAATTGATGGATCGGACGATTCTTCTTGACTTGAAATGAAATGAGCTTTTTTCTCCCTTATTCATACATCTCAAACAATGCAACACACTACGTGTGCATGCAGCGGAACCCCTTCTGGCTTGTGTCTCGAATCAAAAGATTGTTTCCTCTAGATCAGATCCTATTTAAAAATCCACAGTGAGGAAGCATGAAAGTGTAACGAATCGAGGAGCCGATATATATTTCAGATTTATCACTAGAAATGTCTGTCTTTCTTCGAGGGCTACTTGATGTATAATTCTTTGATGGTAACATATATTTCTTGAAAGTCCTCCTACACTTCAGCTGTTCCTAGCAGAAGAAGTAGGCAATCTCGGCATGTGTATGATTGGCTTCGTTGTGGTTATTTCGGAACTAAATTTATACGGATATGATGCAGATGAAACTAGAGGATATTTTGAAATGCTCATTTTTGAATCTTTCCAAATTATGTTTTGCTCACTGTAGTGTCAAATAACTCTCGGTTTTCAGCTTATTTTCCAGACTCGCTTGGGGTTAGCCACGCGTTGGTAAACTCTAGGGGGCGAATGAGGAAATTGTATGAAAACCATTTGGAAATTTATTTTGTTAGATGATGAAGATCATATTTACTTTTATGATTTGCCTCAGGCATGTTTTCAAAGTTAAAATGCAATTTTGGAAAAATAATCTTGAGAAACCCCCACCACCTAAAACAAACCACTTTATTACCTCGAGGGTTTTGATGTAAGCTTGAAGGACGGGATGGAGGTTACCCAAAATATAACTGTTACCAAATACTGAGCCCACTTGCCCAAAACATAACATGACACGAGTCAATGAATGTCGAAATTCAAATTGTATAACGCATACCACTTTCGCTAAACCGCTGAATCACGTCATTCATTAAAAATCTTTAATTTATTTATTCGATAGGGAATAAATAAAGCGGGGTAACTCTCACTAAAAACAAAATCAGACAAAAGGCGTTGCACCGACAAACATTGTAATATCCAAAACCCCTTGAATCCCCAAGTTCTACGCGCAAGTGGTAAGACTGCAAACTTTTGATAAATACCCTAAAGTTAATTGAAGTGCCAAGGGTAAATTGCCCAAAAGTAAAAAATTCATTCAGACCAAGTCTATTTACTAAACTTACGTAATAGTGACGCACCCACCAAAGAAAATACACAACTTTCACTATCTAACTCCCTCCCCTATTTCAATGCTTGAATGACTCAACAAGAAGGAAGGAAATGGGAATGATGAAACTCAAGTAGATTTGAGAGAGTGCGGTTTCACCCTTTGGTTAAGCCTGATTTTGTGAAGCCCTCGAAAATATTAACTGCGGTTTTATTATACATTCCTTGTGTCTGGGTGGGTGGATATATATGATTTCTTTCCTTCCTTTTTCTTTTACTCACAGTTAGTTAAACGAGCTGAACAGCGTTGGATTACTAATGTTACCGGAATGTTAAAGGAAGCTGAAAATAGGGTGAAAAAAGTTGGTTGGGGTTAGTAGAATAGCTTCGCATAACCATTTACGTAATTCAAAGGGGAAATTCCCGATGAAATTTAGAAACACCGAAGCCTCTATTACAATATCCTAAGCCTAAAAATCCCTTGTAATAAAGTATTCTTGTAGTTTTCACATATCTAGGAACATGACCTTCCTACCAACATCATTATTGAACATTCACTCCCTATAAATCATACAAAGGTAGTAAATGACGTAGGTATAACCTTTGTCAGCTGTGTTTATCGCAAGTGTTGCCTTTGACACTTGATCAACAAAAGATATGACGAATAGAAATGTTTCCAGTACATATTTTTTCATCGATCCACTCCATGACTGACTTTTATTGACATTGATTGCATTCTTGTCAAGCTTTGCTTCAGTACTTTCGTTTTCCAGTGACTCACCAGTTTCACGTGTGCGTGCATATGTGCAACAAATGCTTGTAATAAAAATGCGCACTTTCTCGAACTGGACAGAGTTCCTTTGAACCAATTATTAGAGCAAAAAGGATATAAAAACTGGCCAGTCATACAGTAATGTTCCTTTGGAACATAAATCGTATCCAAATTACCATTTGTACAACTTTAACATACCATATTCCTCATCCGGCAATATTTACCCGTATATAGACTAAACATTGAATATGAACATGACCGTTGGAGAAGTCGTAATCCTTTTTTCATTTGCATACTTCCAACTCGTCGAGTTCATTAATGTTTAACTAATCGGAAAATGAAGAAATGGGTCTGAAGAACAACGCTTTTGAAAAAGTCCATATACCTATATATGCAGATGAGTAAAATCCCCTCTAGAGAATTTGTATACTGAGGAGAGAATCCTATTACTCAACCATAATTCACCGGGCTTGCTTCAATTTGAAGTAGTACGTAGAAAAGTAGTTGATGATGATCACGATAAATATATCTTGGTTTTCTCTCTCTCTCTCTTTTTGATATTTATAACATTTGCTCATCTACAATGCACTCGGGTTGCACAACCCCAATCTCATTTTGGTGGTTGGTAGTGAGCAAAACGTGTGTGCGTGAGGTTGAGCCATCTTAACAAAAGTTCATTTGGTATTTCATAGCTGATCTTTATTACAACTAAAGGGCTTACATTATGCGATTCCTCAAGTCTTATTATTCACCAAAGCAGACAAACTTTTACCAGAAAAAAAATCATCATTATCCTAGACCGATATAAGCCATGTCCTCTAAGGAACCTTCATAATATCCTACAGCCACCACACACACCAGTCAAATTTTTACCTCCTATTCCACCACCCTAACGTACATAAATGACCCTTTAACAAATAACTTTGACTTGAAACGCATGCATGCATTCATCGCCTCTAATCCCCGCGTATGCACTCCCTTCTTCTCCCTTGTATAATGTAGTGTGCGTGTGTAGTAAATATATTTACCGCAACATCTATAGATTTACTATGTGATGTTCTCTTGGCGCTTTTATTATGATGATTATTGCAAAACAACCCTTCTTTCCTCTCTAGTCACAAAAGAGAATATAAAACCTCGTTGTGGAGGAGGAGAGAGAGAGGGTATAAAAACACAGAATCATAAGTAATCACGCAGTATGTATGCCTTCTCCTTCAGTGAAGACGAATTATATTGCTGCTATTCGTAATTACTAGGACGAGCCTGGATTTTTATTATGTATGCTGTCTGCGTCCCTTACTCATCTCCATTCTTCTCATCTCCCTTATTCTTTCTGAGAGGAACGTAGACTCCATGAGCACTACAACCATGCACACAACTCTGTGTTATAACTCTGACTTGATACGTGTCACCTATCCAATGCTCATTTCTGTCTTTTCTCCCTTTTTCAAATATCATCATAATAACACGTTCCATCAAGCCCTGATATAATGTGCCGTGTATAATGACATCCTTATATACTTGAATGTGGATGGAGAAGGCTTCAAAAGTGTCAGACAAGATATAACATTCGGCTTTTGTGTGTATGACTGAAGATGTCCGTGCTACAGAGAAAAGTACGCACATTACATGATACGATGACTCACATGTCATTTTGTCGGAGACCACATCAAAAACATTTTTTACCCATTTCCTACCCATTTATTTGGGGATATGAAGAAAATTGCATATCTCCCTTGGAGGATAGTGCAGCACTAACTTGCAAGCTTGGCCAATCCCCCGTGAAGACAAAAAAGGGTAGGTTGTTTGTGGCGCAACCTCTTTAAAACTTTTTTTTTACATTATTGATGAAAAACACGAGTTCTCTTTAATATTTTTTGCCTTGCCTTTTTTAACCACCATGATCAGAAATTGCATAGTTGGGAAAGCTATTACGTGCGATACTTATGCACTGATTTATCCCACACAAATTGCCTCCTTTTTCCAATAAAGTCAAGCTTGAGTTAAGCAGGGATGATGACAGTAGCATGTACATGTTGAGCGCAACCAAAACCGTATCGAATCAATGACAATGACACATGCACACCAAAAAACTCTCTCTTCTACAAGGAAACACGACAGACCTTGATGTTTTCGGGTGGGAAAGCTTCAGCTCCAGAATTTGAGAATTCAAGCAGGGCCCGTATCTGTGATGATCTGTTCGCTTAGGGGGAGGATGTGATCCGGTTCCAATCATTTCAAATTATTATTGTAATATCTAGACAGAGGACGGACAGATTTTCAACGATGATGAGATGTGTATCCATAACCAGTATATATATATATATATATATATATACATAGTAATATTAAAAAGTGGGAATCCCTTTTTTGAAATATAAGGATATACATAATACATTCTCCAAATCATTCACTCGTCTAATCAAATGTGTAACAAGGGAGTATAGATCCGCGAGCTCAACCAAGAGTTGAGCTGTGAATATCATGTCATCGTGTAATATGTATCATATGATAGTAATACAGTATCATGTAATACTTTGCCCCTCTTCCCAACAACCTTTGCTTTTCGTGTGTTTACCACAGACTAGAGGTTTTTCGGTGGAGATACTACTCATGCATAATATCTCGTGTCCTTCACACAACTACAGGCAGAAAGAGGAGCAATTTCCGACAAAAGTATTTAATAGCTTTATACACCGAGGGTATGATCCTTTTTCTCCTATCTTGCTCCAAAGTGTCTCTTTTTCCTCTTGAAATGTCCACAGGGAATACATTTTCTGTTATTCAGTACATTTGTCGCATTAGGAAAATGACGACATCCAGATGAGCACTTTTTGTTAGACATGTTATTTGTTTCTAGACAAAATATGCGTTTGACATTGGGAACAGTTGATTTCATTAGGGTTCATTTCGCTTGGTGTGGCATTCCAACAAAAGTTGGATGAATCTTTTTCTCGAGAAATAGGATTTTCCAGTTGTGCATGATACTCTGGTAATTAATTACATAACGCTATGACTCGTGTAAATATTTAAGGATTTACTTTTTGACGGAAACCTTGCAAGAGGAGAAAGAAGCTTGAAAATACTGTTGAAAATGAGTTTTTGTATAAAAGATGCATAAGAAATTCTGATATCCACTGATAAATATATGTATACAGTTACAGAAATATAATATGTCCATCTGGTCAATTAAATTAGCAGAGTTCCCTCTCTGAATCAAGTCCCTTCTCACATTCCTAATTCTTGGAAAATAGAGTGTAATTTCAAGCAAGCCATAAAATTGAATTCTCCAGAATTTTCCCTTGTAACTATTCATTCAACCTTGAATATTGTCCCCTTTCCCTTCACTAGCTTCCTTCCTAATTCCATTCTCAAATGGGATTTTCTCTCCACAAAGATACCAAGAAACTTCCCAAATAACTGTTGCTAGCCTCGGAAATAGCGAGAAAGAAGATTCAACAAAGATGAAAATGGGAAAAGGCTCCATCAGAAAATCCCTTCTTGTTCGTAGCGTACCCCAGTAATCATCATGATCGCCATGAAATGCCTCATAAAATGACCTCCCAACCGTACGAAATGGACACAATCAAAGTCTAATAATAATCATTGTAGTATGGAATTAGAATAGCTACCCTCTTGTGGTAAAGTTGCAATGCAATGAAATACCAAGAAACTTCCCAAATAACTGTTGCTAGCCTCGGAAATAGCGAGAAAGAAGATTCGACAAAGATGAAAATGGGGAAAGGCTCCATCAGAAAATCCCTTCTTGTTCGTAGCGTACCCTAGTAATCATCATGATCGCCATGAAATGCCTCATAAAATGACTTCCCAACCGTACGAAATGGACACAATCAAAGTCTAATAATAATCATTGTAGTATGGAATTAGAATAGCTACCCTCTTGTGGTAAAGTTGCAATGCAATGAGGTAAAAGGAAAGCTTTTTTTGTAGGAAAAGTTTTTTTTATGAAGGTTCATCTCCTTCATCACAAATTTGAAGATACTCTCGGGACAGTGAAGCGATATTAAATAGAAAATTCCCTACCAAATGAATAGGAACAATGAAGAAAGCAATTTCCAGGAAAAGACCATCCGATCCACTTAAGAAACATAATTGAAAGAGGGGCAGTTTAGCTTGCCAATGTCAACTTGGAGGCAGGGCATCTCGTGGGATTCTGAGAATGGAAGAAATATATATCTCAAGTCTAAAGAGAATACGCCCCTTGTATTACTCTCAGACTAGCCAATATTTTCTTTTCATTCTTTTCAAAGTGTCGGTCATGCTTGTCTTCAGTTATCATGTGAGAATTTATCAAAATGAGAGGCAGAGTGGAAAAGGAAATGACGTCTTTCATTCATCTCGTTTCCAACCTTATGCAGCGTATGAACTCACCCTGGGAATTAATGAATGGATGAAAATTGAATGAGAGAATGGGAAACTTAATTTTAATGTTATACTCCACTGTCCTCAATTTTCTTGTCAAATTAGAGGAAAAGTGGGATTTTGGCGGGGACAAGGAAAGCGAAAATTAATAATAAAACATAAGTACTTCAAGGGATAAGGGGAAATAAATACGTCATGCTGGGCGGCTGGTTTGAATGAAAAGGAAATTTAAAATTTCGCAAATGTCTGAAAAAACTTTGATAACATTTGTATTTGTTTCGTATGATTTGTGAAATATTAAATATCCTAGGAATGATTGTGTCAATAATCTTCTCGGATAAATCCTAACCAAACCTGAACGATTATTTTTGGGCGGCAGCGTACTCTACTTATCAGCCCTCTAGAGTAGTCAAGTGTTTGTGAATAAATACTAATTGTAAATACAGATATTATGCAACCCTATTATATACTTAGCATCTCTTACATCATTTCTTTTCAGTTTTAGCTCAATGTGTTACATGTTTTTTGGGTAAAATGTGAGGGAGAAACAGATGATTCCAATGATGATGCGGGAAGAGCAAAATGAGAGTGACTCATAGCGTGCTGATGATATGATGATGGCTATGAGATGAAAGAGAGTTACGGAAATGCAAAAGCCGTCTGACAACATAAGGCAAGAAATGAATGGTGAAAGTGCGAGATCAAATTTTATACCTTCATTTACCACTCAAGTTCGTCCCACTGACTTTCTGCAGCTTTTGAGGACAATGCATGCTTGATGCATAATACATACACACGCCCATATACATTATGCAAGGGAACATACTCAACCAAAAAGTAGGAGACTCTTTTCATATATAAAATTTATCCCTATTTACTCTACTAACTGCTCACATCGACATGAAATAACGTTCTGCATGTGAAGTGTGCCTAGAAAACCGTATAAGGCTGATTCTCTCAAAGAAATAAAAGTATACACTTTCCTCCCCCAAATAAAATGAGGGCCAACTGCATTAAACTATTTTCATACAAACTTGCTTTTTATCTAGACTAGAGAAAACTGTAGGTCTTTTCCATATTTGAGGAGATTTACACACAGATACACAAAAACTGGTAAATAAGAGGGAGTCATCATCATCCTCATCTTCCCATGTCCGCATATGTCTTTTCCTTTTGTCCAAGTTGAAGAAGGATATAAACGGAGATTAGTTGAAGAGCCGTGCTTATATATGATTATTGGCATCAGCAGGGTATTTGAGAAGCTGAAATGAGAGGAAAGTTGGCACTTTATTAAGAAACGCATGGAGGAATTGCCTCCATGGCGGGGGCGCCCTATCCCCATCCGTCTCTTTTCTTCATGAAAACATTCCCTCTTTTATACACCGGAGGAGAGAGCCATGCACAAAACGTAGTTTATTGAGCGTGTGGCAGTTGAGCAGAATGAATGAATTTGAAGAGCGAGAACAGCCCAGCTTATTCAGAAAACTATGTGAAGTAGGCATTTCATACAAGAGGATATAGCTTATATATATACATATATATTGTGTTATGCATTTCCCCCTCTTCCCCTAACCAACTTTCTCCTAAAGACGAGTCACACAAACACGGGAACATTAATAGTAATGAGAATTACATAGTTTCCTCGTAAAGTTACTCTTGTTTCAACTCAAGCTGAAATTCACTTCTCTCTCTCTCTACTCTCTCTCTCCTCACGTGTTAAATTGAAGATCCTGTTTGAAACACTATAGCTGGTCGAAAAGACCTTGTAGTAATCACGATACTCAATTCCCTTCCTAAAGCGAAGCAAAAGCAACAAAATAGTGGAGCAGTTGATGCGATGTGGTCGCTCATTATTACCCCTCTGCCAGGATTCCTCCAAAGTTGTACTACTTCATTTGGCTAAAAACCATCCCATCAATACGAGCACAAGTGAAATGACTGAATGGGAAAACGAGGGAAACTTTGGATTTCTAAGCTTTGATTTCCTCCCTTCTCCTCTAGTCATGGAGGAGAAATGATGATTCTCTTACAATAGCCTTTCCATGATTTACAGGAAAAGCCAAAGAAAAGCCACCCAATTCATTTAATTAGTGCCATCTCAAATTACTCCGTGTGATGCTATTAGTTTGGTGAATTGGTGGAAATCCTCTTTTTCTCCAGGGGCTACCAACCATGACTGTGGATATATCTGTTTTACACCATTTTCTATAAGTTTCTCCTTGAGAAAGGAGGAAAGCAAGGAGGATGGGGAAATGCAGTTTTTGATTTATATTCAGAATCCACTCTTTGCAAAAAAAAACTTTCTACAGTCCCTGACTTACACACACACACACAAGTAGTTTTGGAGGGAAGGTTGACCATAGAGAAAAAAATATTGTACATGGCTATCCCGTCGAGTACCTCCCCCTTGTATTACACAGACTGCACTGTACACTGCAGTGCAGCAATTTATGAATTTTAATAGCACGCCAAAAACTTGTTTTCATGTTTTCCCTCCCTATAGTCCTCTCTAAGCATACCTATTTTTCAAGTGGATATCATGACCATGTTGTTGCAGAGATGAATCCGCTTGAGCTGCAACTTTGCAATCGACATCAATTCATAACATCCCACCCAAAAAAGCAGTGATACCAACTTTGTATTCAACTCACGATTTTTTCCCCACAACAGAAAAGCCAATAGGAAACTTGGAAAAGGATGAGATAGGGAGTTTCCCTGATAAAATGCATAACAAGAGAGAAAATAAAAAATGTGTAAAAAAGGGGAAAAAATATATCCAGAAAGAGAGAGTATATTTTTTTCTTACGATTTCAGTTTCCTCCTCCATGTCTTGATAGAAAAAAAGGCAACCCACCGGGACAAATGGGTACTTGGCTTGGGTGGTGTCGCTGGCACTCCTCTAACGATGAAGAATACACGAGTTGATCAGCGAGGGCATTAGCAAGTTGGGAAATGAAAAGGAGAAAAGGCTGGAAAAGAGAGCTTATTCCTATCCCGATCTCAAATCAATACCGCATAACGAGATCCATTGTTATCCATTTTACATCTTCGATGACAGCCTTTTCATTAGAAACTTGGAAGGATAGGAAGAGACTAGAGGGAGTCTTGGGTTGGGATTACGGCTGTTACCATCACTAGCCTTTTTCCCTTCTTTGCGACACACATACACAGACACATAGTCTCACGATATAACTTTTTTTGTGTGTGTCTCAAGTAGGAGACATGTATTCATTGACGACAAGAGAGAAGTTACGACGACAAGCTATCGGCAAAAGAAGCCAAGAAAAGGCGAGGAGCTAGAAGACATTACAGCTAAAGTATGGCACGGCAAGGCCAAAGCCAAGTCAGCAATAGTCTTTGTAAATGTGTGCACTTCTTCCTTCTAGAAATCTACAACTGTGCTAGATGTGTAAAGCTGTGTGTGTGTGTGTACATTTTATTACTTTCTGATACATAAACGAATATGTATGTGAGGGGATGAATAGGCTAAAGTTTGCTTTCCAAAAGTGAAGAAAAAGCACTTTTGGATTCGTGTGTGGGAAATGCAGTGTCTCTAAATCGGCAGAGACCCTTTAAAACTTGGAGGAAATATATGTTGGAAAAAGCAATGGCGATAATAAAGTAGCATGCACATTCAATTGAACACCAATGTCTGAGATTCTAAACCCCGGTGGAGTGTATGAGGACATTTTCCTGGGTACATTATGTGGCGTGTTGGCATCACCATCGCAAATAGTCCAGTAGTCCAGTTTGCCTTTTGGTGATGGGGGGATACCCTGGAAAAAATATTTTTTGTTAGTTACTTTACTCCCATGTCATAGAGAACTATGTATTGGTTCCAGGCTGTCATATTAGTTGCATCGGGTGCACTATTCAGAATTTTTTATGAGGATGCCACAATGCAAAATTTGCATTGGTAGAATAATGGAACGTGACGTGTGTTGAATGGGGCGTGAAATCGGTTTCCCAATGTGAACATTTTTCTCCCACATTCCTATTCCACCTTTAGAGAGAGAGAGAGAGAGACAAAATGCACTCTAAAACCTGTAAGATTATCTATAGGGTAAGTTACAAGGAAAGTGATATTTTGTCGAAAATACTTTTACTTTGAGGTTCAATGAGTTTACTTGAGTTCGTTAACTCCAGTGGTGCACAAGGTACGTGGATAATTCTTCCTTTTTGGTTTCCCGTCTTCAGGTTTTAATGGCTCTTCATTCATTCCTCTTTCGAAATGGGGTACGTCGTACATATGTATGTACGTATCTCCAAAGAATAAAAGTTATCTGGTAACTTCCCTTTTTCCCTCCTTTCAGCTGACTCGCATAGACCCATTTTCACTCAATAAATGTTACTCCAAGCCTGAATCCAAGCCTCAGTTTTATTACCATTTTGAGAAAAGGAGACAGCCGCTTGGATAGAAGGAAAGTAGTAATCATCACCACTTCCACTGCGTTTAAAGGGAACATACAACATCTTGAAAACAACCAAAGTCACAAGCAAATGTGGAATTAACTCTGAAGAAAAGGGGATATGTTAGTCCACAAGAGAGGGTGCATTTTCTACTCTTTTGTGTCTAGGATCGAAATCGAATTTGAATACAAATTGAAATGAATGCATGCATACATTGCAATCCAATAAGAGGAAAGCGTTCCCACTACGCACAAAATCCTCTCATGGAATGAATGACAGTGTGGAGTAATAGTACAAGAAGTTTTTCAAGCCTCTTGTCTCCAAATAATAATCTCCAATCTGTGTGTTCTGTCTCCTCCTCACGACTTTTTTATTCTCTTTCACTCTTACAACATCCATTGATCGTATTCATTAGAATGAGAGGGCAACCTTGTGATATGAGTGTCGTTTAAAAGAAGTCCAAAGTCACGGCAGAGAGAGGCTAAGGGGGAATCAAGATGAATTTTTGAAAGTCTCCGTAACAAAGTATCCTTGTGCTATATTGCCCTTGTGTATAATGTTTTATAAGAGGATATATACGTAGCCCATTTGAAAGGATGCATTTTTATAAGGCTTCGATAACAGTTCCACTTGTGCTCCCCTCTCCCTCTTAAATGAATGAACGCCTTGTCGCCCGTCAGGAAGACAGAGAATGAGTGTGGTTCATTATGGATGTGTGATACAATCTTTTTTCGGCTAAGGGATTTCCTTCCCATTAATTGCCTCAAACTTACTTCTGTTTCAGTTAAGCCCCCTTTGTAAATACAAGTCATTAAAAGAGAGTAGAGTGCGTTGCACTAGATGTGTAAAAGCAATGAGGAAAGATGAAAAAGGAACACACAATTTTACTCTGAGACGAGGAACAATCTTCGTTTTGTTACTGTAAAACATGGACTGGAAGTGACGAGTGTGCCATATGAGTAGCAGAGTATAGTATTATACAGGATTTTCTCTAGATGTATACGAGTTGATCATGTGTGTGCGTAAAGATCTAATCAGGGAAGGAATGATGCGTTGAGAAATGAAATGCGGCATCATGCAAACTTCCATTACCAAAATGCATAACGACTTTGGCAGTCTCCTTGTATTCAAAGGAGAGTTTGTAGTGAATGGGAGAAGGGAGTGTGTACTTTGTGTATTAAAAGAGGAAAAGTGAAAGGGGAGTAAAGTGACAGTAGACGGGCTGGAGCGGCTCAAAACGATTTCCAAGCCAATTCAACATTTTTTAAGTATTCCATAAACTATGGTTGATGGTGTCAATCCCATGATATTCTTAACAGCCTAAAAAAAGTATTCTGTACACATCCCAGTTGACTTTTCAGATTATTGCCGACAGTGAAATGCCACTGAAGGGAGAGAGATTGTGTGCAGAGAACTCTAGTTGAAAAATAGTTTTCCTTTTGTCGAATCTGACACTATGGCTGCAAGTGCATTCGTTATTTCCCCTTTTCTTGACAATAAATCTGAAAAGAATGAAAAAAGTTTTTTTTGTTGAATGCATGCATCCCAACCTTGTACAAGTTTAGACTGTCAATTCAAAACCCGGGATGAGTTTTTATCCAAGGCATTGTGAAGGAATGCATGAGGATTCAATACTCTTCGGGTAAGTTATGTCGATAAGCTTGCAGTCAAATTCAGACACTTTTGTAGACAATATCAAGTGTGCATCCTTGTTGTCAATGTGCGTGTGTGTGGGTGCTGGGCGCATAACTTTAATTCAAAATATCTCATGTCAATCTCACACATAGCTATGCACCCCATTTCCCTCCAAAGTAATGACTTTAGAGTGGCATTGAATTTTACAAGGGAAACTTGCTATGATTTAGAGGGATGCAGGGTATTGTTCGAGTTTTATTGTTTCCTCAATTCGTTCAAGAAATGTGCACCCTCTGCATGAGCACTGAGGAGGAGGAGGAACACGGTGATGGAATAATATTCTTACTGTTGTCGGTTGCTTTGCTGCATACTGTTTACCATTTTATACAATGGATCCTCCGTAATTTCCAATATATAAAATACTATAAATTTAATATTGGCGTATGCACTCTACTTTTTATAGAGGCATCGAAAAAACTCCTTTCCCTGGATAATGGAAAATGCTAGTATAATTAAGCACTAACTTGTGCAAACTTTATTAGAGGTTACTGCACCAAATTATTTTCACGAAATAACTAGCTTTCCATGCAACCCACCTCCACCAACCTGTCAAGAAGCCTAGCATCCTTCACGACTTAAGGATATTGGCCTATTATCTCGCAGTTATAAATAAACTAGTGTGCTTGTGTGCGTGATCAGATAACAGTAAAAGCTTTCACCAACGTATTCCCTAGAAGCTCACTTGAAAGCAAAGAATGTGCACCTAATCTCGGCGAAAGTATGCACAAAGCGTGGTGAAAAGCACAACATTCATTCCACCCATCTTTCAGCCGCAAGGAACTCGGTGAAAATAACATTGTTTCCAGTTTTGTCTCTGGTGCTCCCACTAAATAAAAGTAAATGTGGGTGGGAGGACAGCGAGAATATTACAATGCTAAACAGTGTACTGTCACAGTTAGCACAATAAATCTTAATTTCCTTCTTTATGGTGACAGCATCCAATAAATACTATTGTTTCCATTCACTGAAGGATGCTCCCTTTCCCTCTAACTCACAGTCACAGTTCGTAATCTTAATGCGAAAATTCTGCAACCCGCCTCAAATCCCTTTCCGGTGAAAAGGTCTTTGTAATCGGGTATTCATCTCTTTCTCGCCGTCCTCCAATTGACCATGTAAAATCAAATTATTCTTTGGTGGAAACACACAGAATGGAAATGGAATGTGGGAATGGCACAACGAATCCACTGCACCACAACATGTACAAGTTTCTTCAACGAAGAGAAATTGCTCATTGTGTGAAGGAAAACACATTAAACGGACATACACATGTTCATGCACTGGGTTAGATTACACTACTTCTTCCTCACTTTACAAGGAATCCAAGGCCTTTTGTTAATTTCATTCCTTTTCCTGTATTATTCTTCTGTGTTCTTCCTCCTCTTGTTTTGAAAATGGCGAAAGGTCTTACAGTCATGGATAAGGTTCAAACAGGACCAATTCTTTGGTTCTCATGGTCAGACAAACAAAAAAAACTTGGGGAAATAACTAGAGGAAGAAAAGAAAACTCTGTAAAAATATGATTGCAGCAGATCAGAATTCACAATGACCAACCTAGTTTCCGAACAATTTTCAAATCTGAGCACGAACCTCGTACAAAATTATCGATGCCGATGGTATAGCCACTGATGTTAGTCTGAAGACAAAGGTGGAACTCTGTAGCTGGTTACTCTGTAGCGGGTATGGGGACTGAGAAAGTTTTGATATTTTTATCCTGTTGAGGGTGCACCTACGATATTTATGATTTTTTCTGATTATGTTTGTATGAAATACAGTAATAATAGAGGAATGCAGTGATGCAAGAAATATTGAGGACTAGGAGTAGAGTACAATTTGATGTGAGGAAGTTTACAGAAGAAAGAATGGTTTATTTTAGATGTGGGGTATGATAAAAAGAAAAGTTATATATTTATGGACACATGGTGCTTTTCATGATGCCTATGACTTTCTTTCCAAAATGGCATTAGATTCTCGATTTGGGAAAGACGAGGGCTCTCCTCTGACTGGAATTACACAATACTCTATTGTCCAGCAGGTTTTCTCCTTTCCATGTTTTAAAGAAAACATTCAAGTTTGGCTGAGGTGGAGGTAAGCAGGTGGCTTCCGCTTGATTCTTCATTTTGCTACAGGGTGCGTAATTCAATTCCTATACTTTTCCCATGAGATTTTATCAGATGGATTTTGAAGAGAAAAAAACAGCAGACAATCTAAAGTTCTCTGACCTCGTTTCACTAGATTTTTTTGCTGTGAGTGTGAGTCCCTGATGCTCAAATTGACTTCGTGAGAAGACTTTATACGGTGATTGTGTTATGCTGACTGGATTCCATCTTAAACTGTTTATTTTTGGTGAGGCTGATGACTGCCGTTAACTGCTGCTACGATTGACATTGCTTAAAATACAGAAAGCCTACACTGATATACAAAATCATGAAACACCTAATTCTTTACTTATCAATCTTTGCTCACAATTAAATCGCCATCTACCATGGAGTCGACATTTCATCTACATTTTAATTAATTAGACGGCGTCTAACCATTCAAAAAAGAAAATCAAAAATGCTGACCTATAGACAGAATGCAATTAGTTGTTTTTTAAGTGTTCATTCCCAATTGCCGTATTCAAAAGCCTGTAGAACGCTCCTAAAAATATGGACCCAAGGATAACTAGCAAAGGCAGAATATGCTATTTCATGATGAGCAAAAGTTACCTTCTTTGAGTAATGTAATAAATGTGCCACCTATTTACAATGTACTTTCCTAAAACAACCCAACTATTTATCTTTTCTTTCCACCCGAGAATTTCCTACGTTTTGCAAGTTTCCTACGTTCAATTAACCGATTAAATACTACCAAACTAGTCTACCTACAGAGGTATCAGCACTAGCAGTTCTAAAAACCAAATAGACACTCTTTTCCAGACAGACCACACCACATTCTAGGGAGCGCGTAGATCAATGTTTATTCGCTCATTTGCAAACAGTCTGCTCAAAACTGGTTCTATCCTTTCTTTCAAAGGAATAATTAAAAGCTGGTTGTTCTACATTACGTAATTAATGGAACTTGTAGAACTACGCTTGAGTAATACATTTCGTGTAAATCTAACGATTTTGTTGAACATCCTTTAAATTCAGACAGATGGAAATCTTTCTGGAGCACAATTAGGCACTTGAGATTATCTAGGTGTGCGAGTGAAATGTATGTTAGGGAGAAAAGTTTTCAATTCCAGAAACATTGATCAACAATGCTCATGACAGGTTGTGCACTAAAGTTACAAATGTTCATTTCGTTATACATAGTTAGTAGAGCAAAACGGAGAGTTACAATTAGTGTCTCATGATCATGGTTTCCAATTTCGTAGACAAATTCATTATTTCTAATGCATATGTAAGTGTAATATATTATACAGTATAAGGATATATACATTGAGTAGTGGATACGCATAAATTCATAAAAACAAGGGAAGGAAGTTAAGTTGAGGGATGGGTTTGTACTTTGTACTTCGCGCTATGTGATGCTCGTATGCTTTAACGGAAGCTGATTTTATGGCTGTAAGGGTGAAACTCAATCCACATTTGACAGTTTCAAGTTTTCCGTTTTGGTGAGAAATGTTTGACGGTGACAGATTTTGTTTAAATGAATCATCCTCAAAAACTCGAGCGTACATATTTTTGGAATAGGGATCATCAATTTACCAAATGTATAAACTACATATATAACTATTCCCTGGCAATTTCACCCTTATCAGGTTTAATATGTATAGTCAAGTATGTAGCTATGTACAATGCGACAACTGGGTTTCTGCATTGTAGATTTTTTAAACTATAAAAATTCAAAGTTAAGGTCACATTCCGGCAGGTGAACAACAATAAATACTGAAGAAAAGGTCATTATGATAATAATTCTCTCAAGTCATGTAACGTTTCCCCTTTTATTGCGTGCAAAACAAAAGTCGGCTTGTTTCAATGAAATGCTCATTTCGCAAAAATGGAAATGAGACCACGCCAGACAAATAAAAAGCGTCATATGATTTCACAAACCATATTCATATTTCCTCACACAAGTATAAGATAAGTATCAAAGGTTGATGAAGTAAAATGTGTAACAATATTCTTAGTCTTACACAACAACAGTAGTATATCAAAAGGACCACCTTCTCAATGACGTCGCAAGACTAATGACAAAAAATCCATTACAAAGGAATTTGAGGATTCTTTCATAGTTTTTAAAACAAAAGGAATGAATAGAGCCTAGGAAATGCCGAGTTTTTTCAGGAAGTTTTTTAACTTGTAAACAAATACTCTTGAAGGTAACTCCTTTGTCTTTTACCTCCACTACATTCTATTCATTGAACCCTCTTCTCAAACCAAAGAGATGAGAAAAAACTCACCCATTTGGAAGATATGGGAGACTTAAACAATTCCTCTTTCTCTTCCTCACCTCAAGAAAATGAAGAAAAAGGGAGGTAAACCCCGAAAAAGGAGAAGGGCTCCACACAGCAAAAAAACTGTCAAGTCTCCATACTCTTCTTTTTCCCTCGCTCGCATGAATACATTCAAGTTTACCAATGCAAAAACAAACTAACGCAAGAGCCCTTCAATGTTTGTTCTAGAAACAAGGGAAATCCAGTCAACTCTCAGAAAAGTGCTGGGATAGCTGTGTAAAATGTGTAAGAGAAAGGGACGCCTTTATAGAGCAAAATAAAGGAAATGAGTTTTGGTTGAATATTTCTGTAAAAAACCTTAGAATGGTTGTAAAATGTGGGGAAAACTTGGTTCAAGAAGGGAAAACTTGTTCCTTATGAAATACACACCTTGAACCTAAACTCAAGGCATCAGGAGAAGGGGCTGACAACGGACTTTACTTGACTCTATCTTATACCTTAAGACTAGCTCTCATCCACAGTTCATTCTAACACAACTGCTGTGCCACGCCGAAAACCCACAGTCAGCAACCACAGGGAAACTCAAAGTAAAAAAACCTATCCTCTCCTTGAAACTCTGTTTCCATTGTAAAGCTTGTGTGGATGTTCGTGAATGCGAGCTTTTTTTAGTAGAGGGGCTCTCCCTCTCTCACTAGAGAACTGGCATAAGAACAGTTAGCTGAGTCAGTCCTACGGGAAACTTCGACCGAGAAAGATCGCCAGATTATAAGTTCTGTGTTGGCTAAGCTTCTAGAGCAAATGCTACTTTTGCGGTTGCAAACGCGTCGACCATCATATTACCACATTTTGTGAAAAGAAGAGAAAAAAATGTATTGCCTTTTCCTTACGAGTTTTTCCAGCCTCTAATCCATTTCTCAGAGTGAAAGCTTACTCTTTGTGACACTGTGTGCGTTATAGATAATCCTTACAAATTCATTACTGTTTTCTTCAACTTTTATTTGAGCATCTTGAACCATCCCGTTTTCTAGGAGGGATTCGTCTCAAAGCTGAAATTTTATTTTCGTTGCATGCGTGTAAGTCTAGCCCAAGGGGAGAAATAACAGGCTAAAAGTTGTTTTGGATTTTGTGTGTCGTTGAAGTGCAATTTTTTGAGCATTCTTCAAGTGTAAAAGTAAACAGTCAAAGAGGGAAGTTTGTGAGATGGCGTGTTAAGCCGTAAGATAAGGACTAATATCGTGTTTCCCAAAAATCTCACACTTTCTTGTCTTGTTTTTTCATGCAGATTCAAATTGATTGAATTTAAAGAGACAGACAAAAAATATTCCAGTGAGTGAACCAAAGTTTTTGAGAATTGTTGACGTGTTCCATAATATTTCAAGTGTTTTTTTGGGGAAACTTGAACTAGGATTTGGGTAAATTTAAACAAATCACACTTTCCACTTTTCCATGTGCACTTTGTGTTTTGCCAGTGATATGTATGCAATTTAAAAACTGAAAGAAACAAGGTTTTCCACGAACTAAACCAATCGAGAATTCCCAAATGTTGTGCAAATACTCGAGCGAGGGTAAAATATACAAAAGCTGTGGGCTAGATTTCCATTGATAAAATTTAATTGACTTGCATGCAACCGTGTGTACTTTACATTCTTGGTGGAGACATGTCAACAAATTGTGTTTCCCAACTTGTGCATATCACCCACCTCCATCTATAACTATCATAGACGATCCTGCAAATAAGTGGATGCATATGCAGCTCGTTTTCTCATATGGATATTTTATCCATCAATGATTTTTAGATTCAGTCTTGAGTGAGACTAGGTAAACAAAAACGGTTACGAGTTTTTGTGCGAGAGTCGCCCTCGACGATAAAAGGATAAAGTAAACATTACCCATTCTGATGGACACGGACAGTGTGTGTACTATTCAAATAAGCTTTCACAGAAGTTGATGAGCGATTTGCATATTTTTGGAATATCGGATAGCCCCTAGGATACATTCACCAATTGTGCACCCCCCTTTCTCCCAAACAGGTAAGCATTTTAGTGTATATATAAACTGCACTCGGGAATCTAATTAAAAGATACATTGTCGACGGCAGGGATTCGGAGAAAATTAGAATAACTAAACAAAATTCCAGTTTTTAACAACCAGAATAAATTTCCCACTTCCATTCAACCATATTGCTCGTTTACCATGCATACTTTTTTATCCTTATGGGCACGTCCATCTTCGTCTACAAATGCGAAAGTATGATAGCATAGATATTAGCAAAAATACAATCTTTCTCCTGAAGCGTAAAACTCCATATTTACAAATATATCAAAAATACAACCATGTCCTAAGGTAGCTGTGATTTGTGCACATTTTTATGCACTAAATAATATCCATTCATTTTCATCCAACCACTCTCTATTTTTTTCTGGGGTTGCAACCAACTAATAAATTCCTTTTCTCTAGCTTCATTTTAATCTTTTGCATATATTAGCCCCGTTTTCCTCGAAACTACTTTTCTTTCTCCTTGCTCAGCATTCACCAAGCATTCCTTTCATATCATGCTCCCTGTCCGAGAGGAGAAAACGCCTTGACATAAAGTAGTCAGAGTTTTGTAACGCAACACACGTTCATATCATCATAAAGGAGAAAACATTAGAGAATGTGCATCATCTTTGAAAAACACTTTTTTATTCTCTCTTTTACCCCATCCTGCAGAATTTCCCTGACAAAGCATGCATGCATGCACCTTTTAGCTATTTATTTATATGGATAAAAAATAGACCATGTTTTCTCTTCCTCCATGTTTTCCTTATCTGTTTCCGTCCATTGGACACTTTAAAGGATCCCGTGTATCCAGAGAGGATTGTTATGGTTTTAAGGGAAGTGCTAAAACGACCATAGACTAAACTTGTGAAGTAGGTTCTATTGTGAAATATTAGAAACACGGGAAACGAATTTTAGTCCGAGTTGAAATAGAACCTGCTGTTGCTTTCCTGTCGACTGTCTATGTCCACCGGCAAAACATGTTACGTTTTTTTGCTCAAGTCTGTCACAAGTGGATATAGCACTGGTGGGGTAGAACTCGGAGAGAAAAGTTGCCGTCAACTTTTACAGAGAACGAGGAAACTGGATGAATGTATCACATCCAAGTGTGGACTGAAAAAGGAAGCTGAAAAGAGAATATGCGTTTTATTATTGCCACATATACACTAGCTTCCAAGTTGAAGTGCAACTTTCATTCTATTTTTTTCCAGATGAAAGCTTCATTTTTTGAAACCAAGATGGTTTTCTTGTTTTACATAATATAGAAAACGACGGGGAACGACCTTTTCTCTTGCGAAAGGAGAAATTCCTTCATTTTAATACATCTCGTGTGAGGGAGAGAAGAGAGCCTTTATAAATATCTTGTTTTTGGATTTTTGAATATTAAAGTAGAGAATACAAAAGTCGCATTAGGGTACGTTGGGTGCCAAAAGTTGGAAGCCTGTTATGGTGTTGTTTTCGCTCTTGTTTGTTTTCTGAGCAGGTCAGAAAAGACCTTAAACTCTACCCTTATTTCTTGAAACAACGGTAGGAGCTGAATTCCAGAAAAAATCCCTTTATGCTAACGACCTACTTTTCTTTAAATTTTTAACAAGCCATTATCCTCTAGCTTTGTATTTGAAAGAGTGAAGAAAGATTTTCCCCGTTTCAATATTCCTTTGGTAGTTTCTTGCTTTCAGCAGATGTTGCGAAAATCCATCCTGAAATTCTTGTTTGATCTATTCTTTCATTCTAAACTTTTCCACTTTGGGTTTAACAAACTCTTGTTGGGAAATTGCGTGATATTATAACTTACTCCGAGTTCATAATAATTCCAGATAATATCCGAGAAACGAACATACTAGACATCAAGTGTAATCATAAAACTTTGTTTGCTCAAAAGTACTCTCAAGGCAATACTTACTAAGTACGTGAGTCATCAACTCAAAATATCATTGTCATTTTGGTAATGACCCTTTTCTGTCTGATAATGTTTACAATTGAAGGCCTGATACAGTTTAAAAAAGTTATAACTCTTAATTTCCCTCCACTAACTAGCCCAAATGTTTCTAACCTATTTTCCAACCGGCTCTTCCGTTTAGATAAACAAAAACAAATGTGCTTTGCAAAACATCATAACATTTTTTTATGTCCCAAATTCAATTTTTCCTCTCATATTTGTCCACGACATCCTTTCTCTAGTGTGGTAGAAGATGTACCGATTTTTCCTAATTTCCCCTGTTTCCTCTTTTTATCATTTTATCTCTAAAATTGCAGCTGCATTTAGATAGCCAAAAAAATTCTTGCAATAAAAAATCCGCTTGTGGGTTATTCCACCCCTTTCCATAATATTATCTCTCTGATATAGAAAATTGCAAATTTGTATTTCCTCATTATATTTTTCCTCTTCCAACATTCACTCTCAGCATTTCCATCTCCCACACATTCATCCAATATGATATGACGGAAAAAAAATTCTCGTCTACCATGTCACAGGACTTTTTCCCAAACTCAAACTGTTATACATAAATCCAGCCGTAATAGAAACTAATATCGCATAATACGAATCACCAATTCAATGAGCCTCTCTCTCCCTCAACTTGATATGCATACGTTAGACTGGGTTTTCGTATTGGAGCGTAATGCAAACTAGCTCATGCATCCCTTCACTCGTCCAATGTAGCCGTTTTGCATTCCATCTGTAGTGCTTTTATTTTCCGGCTCGGAAAAAGGACTTCCACATCCACTGGTTAGTTAACTACGGCCAGACAAAGTCTATATTCTGTATATATATATTTTTTTTACAAGTGGAGAGAGAGAGAGGACGACGGAAGGAAAAAAGTGGAAACGAAACGAAGAAGGGACCCATATGTTGGTTCTTTCAATTTGGTAGTAAAATGTGTAGTTTTGCAATTTTCACTTTGTGCTTCTTTCTATATCCTTACAAAAGGAAGAACAACTTTTCCTTGTAACATTTTACCACGACCAAAGAGTCACTATAGGAAAAAGAGAAAGGGTTGAGTATACCGGACTCTTTTTACTTTTTCTTCCCATTTCGACCAATAGAGTCAGTATAACTTATAGTTTTTTTTTCTTCTATTCTCCCCTCAGGGAAAGGGATTATTACTTCCTTTACTTTTCCCTTTCAATATTACACTGTTTCTGTTGTGTATAGATAAAATGTGAGAAAAATTCTATCTAAAAATTGCTAACGCCTTCTCACTCTATATTCTCGAGGAGAAAGTGAGTGAAAGACGGTGAGACGAGGAGGACATCTTAGAATACAGAATTCACATGGGAGACTTTATGCAAAGCCGTGATCTAAACTGCACGTATAGAGAAATGCACAATGAAAGTTAAGCAAAAAAGGACTTGAAAAAAAATTGTACTGAATTTTTCAACAAGGAAAAGGGTAACGTTAGATTTTTTTTTGCAAAAAGGATTGGTGTCACTTAGATGAAAAGAGGACACACACAAAGAGACACATGATACTCTCTCATCCTCTTTTAAAACTAGAACCTCATCCAGGGTAAATTTATCGTATGTACTTTTCCATAACGGGATAAAGATACGCAATAAAATATATATTGTACTTATGATCATCATCATATCACATCATCTTTTTATTTTCTCATAAGAAACTCCCCTAAATCTTGTAATATTGCACATTCTGACAATAGTTATGACGGCGAGAAAATAATATCGAGTTTGATAATAGTGATGTCTCAGCAGAAACATATTTGAATTTTATTCCTGATATCCTCTTTCCTCTTTTCTTTTTATCTAACTCAACTTTTATCACCAGCCACTATCAGTTTGCACGACATTGCTTTCCCTCTGAGAATGAAACGGAAGAAAATCAAAAGTGTTCAGGAAACGTGATTCATATTTTTCTCAAGTTTCGCCTTTATCCTCCTCCCATTCTTTTTCTCAGAGAGTTTAAAAAATCTCGTTTCCTATGCATGTGTACATACAACACTTTTAAAAAAATCCAAGCATCCACATCCACATCAACCACTGTTAAACTTTATATTATAAGATTTTAATAGCCGACAGCGTAAACACAAATTTTCTGTGTACTATCATCATATCATCAGGATCTTACTTGGAAAAGAAAGTTAACTTTTTTCAGCATTATCACCCATACAATATATGGGCAAGAAAAAAAAAGAATCGCAAGCAAACGGAGGGAAAAATACTATGCAAAAAATTATTCTAAATTTACTTAACGCCCTCTCTCCCATTCCCCTTGTCTTTCCAGGAAGAAGATTCGCTCTTGCTTTTTATGGGGATATTTTCAAAGTAAAAGTTAGTCTGGAAAGTTGTGGCAGTTTCGTTATCACAAATATTTTAAGCATCTTGCATGCCACGCATGATTGCATGATGATGGTGTGGCTATTCCATTTTCCCTCTTTGAGGGAAGAAAACTGGGACACGTCTTCAATCTTAGGAAACGATAAAAAACTAAAGGTGAAGGCTTTGTGGATGTGAGAAGAACTTTACTTCTTATCAAAAAGTCTTCTATCTTTTTTTCAAGTAGACTGCTGATAGTAGCAAGACTGTGGTTGATGGAAGATATCTAAACTGAATGTAAGGATGGGAGAAGGGTATAAATTTCATACATATTTTTTTTGGAAAAGAAAGTTTTTTACTGCTCCTCACCCCGCGTCACACTGTTCTCTTTCTAGGCTCAATCATTTTTGACAAGAGTCAAGACAGAGTCGCACTATAGCATGTCTAGTTGCTTTTACACAAGCGGAAAGACGGGAACGGTCTTTAGGAAAGTTATAACCTTATATATATTTTTCTCGCAAAGATTTGCTTTTTCGGGTTTTACGCCTTTTTCCTCTTCGTATCAGGAAAGTCATTACAATTTTTGGAAAAAGTTTTGAAGAACATGATACGGATTGTGTGGAGCTAAGGCGTTGCTTCCCTTCTGAGAAATAATACCACTCTATTCTTCTGACTTTGAAAATTATTATATGATATCCCATGTGATGTCTTTGTAGTAGGGAAATTGATATTCAAAAAAATACAAGTTTTTGATTAAGATTGAGCTTTCAAATCCTGAAGAGGAAAAGTTTGTTCCCTCTTGTGGTTTGGTTTGGTGAGGTGAGTGCATTTGGCATTTGGAAGAGTTACCTAAAATCTGCAATATTCTGCAAAGGGCTGAAGAGCTTTGTCGTCACTGACACGTTCGATAGCTCGGTTTATTCAGTTGTGGATGCCAACCCTATTTCGAATGTAATAAACTAACTATTCGCTTCAAAATTCAAAAGTAATAGA
>JAHZNA010003298.1:0-11453 GCA_027743935.1 Sinodicranocentrus sp. ZH6
GGAGAAAAAAAACATGAAAAAATTCTTATTGACATCGCGTGACTTTCTCTTGAAGGGGAAAAATGAATTACATTACAATGCAAGCCGTAAATAACCTAGGCTTTGACTGATACATCAAATTAGGTGAGGTGAGCATCATGAAACAGCGCGGAACTAAAAGGAAAATGATCAAGCCAATAAAAGATACACTTTTATTGTGAAATAAATGGAAATGAGGGATGACATGGCACACACACATGTTCATCCATTAGTAACCAAGAAAGCTATTACTCATGTTGCATTTTGGCACTGACACTAAAAAGCTCCCAGACATGCAGAACAACACATCCTTCCTTGTGCGTGGAATACATTTTAGCAAAGGAAAAGTTTGTAGCTTTTCCAGAGTAAAAAAATCTTTGTGTTAGTGCAGCTGACAGATTTTTTCTCTAGACATTTCCGTTGATGTGAATTTCTACGCAAAAACAACTTTTGGGAAAATTGGTATAATGGTCTACATTCATTATACGTAATTTGTATAACTCCCCGAGGGAGTTAATATTTACAGTAATATGCGGTGGTAATTATAAATATTTTTTTGCAAAGAATGACAAACCAAACACGAACTTTTGGAATGTAGACAACCGAGGTCTTTGCGAATACAATACAATTCTGAGAAGAAAAAATTGAGCAAATTCTGCGTATTATCCCATTATAGGAGTTACGCTGATGAGAGACACAGAAAAAAGAAATCGATGGGAGGGAATAATGAGTTTGTTTGGATAGGGGAAGCGTAGGAGCATTAATAATTTCATAAAACGACCACCAACAATCAGAACTTATGAAACAGGTAATTATAGTTTTATATTACGTTTCTTGTGTTTTAGACCAATTTTACGAAAGGTTCATTATCAAAGTAGACGAGTTACAATCTTTAATGTAACAATTCGGCAGTCATAGAGCTCCGGAGAACATGATTTTGAATTATTTCAAATTTTAATTGTCCTCCAACGAATAATTAGAGGAAGCTCCATGAGCCAATATTTATGTGTTATGGTCTGTCAAGTCATTCATTAATTACGAACCGCCTCTGAATGACGAATAGTATAAATACAGCTCTCGCACTAATCATACCTCTTGCACTCACGAAGAAAACCACTCACAGCTATCCCTGTCATTTTCCACGGTAATAGCGCCATTTCAAAAACAGAATCACGAAGAGAGAGGCAATTAAAATTGCCATTTGACAGAAAATAAGCACAAAATGCGCATCTTCATTAACACATTAAATATCCCTTCAAATTTCAAACATACTTCATACTGATAATATACGAGCACAAATTTAGTTTTCGTATAGTCAAATTATGAATAGGCATTCGTGCAAATATTCTATTCTTTCATCAACCAGCAGGGACAGCACAAGCTGCTCGCGTCAGCAACGGTTCCATTTTAAATAAATAAAACCGTCATGAAAACATTGATGTATAAAAATTTTAAAGAGCTAAACTTTTTATGAGTACAAGTACTTTGAAAAAGTTAACTTCTATATGGCCACATATTTATAGGTAACTTTAACCAACAGCAGTATGGTGAGATATTTATATTTGGTACATTGCAGGTGTGGCTCCCCTCCAAAAAAACTTCACCTTCAAATCAACCGCTCGACATCTATACAATTTACTAGGTGAATATAACGATATCAATTTGAGGGAAGTTGCCAAGCTTTATTACCTCCATTTCTATCCCTTTCTTGAGCATGATGCTACTTCAGCACCCTTATTGCAACCTTATTATAGAAGCCTGGTGTTGGAAAAAAGAAGCCAATCCGACCCCAATAATAGTTCATGATATCAAGGATAGATACATAAGTTTCAGTTGGCACTAGAGAACTCAAAGAGCAAATTTTTTTCCAGGTAGGTAGACACACCAAGGATCGTAAATATTTCCACTTGGCTAATGTCAAATTCCGGATACCTGTTTATATTCAAGAAGAAAAATTCTTTCTAAGAATATATCCTACATTGTCTAACGGTATTGTGAGAAATTTCACCAACTTAAAGCATTCCTATCAAACACGCAACTGAAAAGTTGCTTTGTATACTAAGCATATCCAAGTCATTCAAGGAGAAGAAAAAATCTTTGTTGGTCGAGAAAGATTGAAAGAAAGAGTATGTATTACGGGTAGATTTGATATTTTATGATCTCATAAGTTAGGGGAATTTGACGAGCTTTCTCCTGTAAACAGGTTCATACAGGCCATTAGTGTGCGAAGGTTCAGAAGAAATGAGAAAGAGCGGAGGTTTGGGAAAAGAATCAGCCATCCTACAGCATTGTGCTTTCACCAAGAAAAGGGAGCAGTATTTCCTTGACTTACAATCAAAGAGGCATGTAGTGAAAAGGCTTGATAATGGAAATGAGATGTCCAATGTCTTAGTGCAGTTCACTCATGGAATTTTAACAGGGAAAATTGAGTAGGTTTTTTTCTTACACTTTTCTCACAACCGCATATACACGTTTCATCGCTTCATGGCAGTTAGTGATCGCAATGCGTATGTATATTTTTTTATGTAATGTATATGCATACTGGTTATAGGGCAAGTACTTTTTGGATAAACTTTACCAAAGTGTTAGTATAAAGAGTTATTTCCATTTCGCTTCAAATTCGTATGGGGCATTTTGAAATATTCCAGGATAAAACCTCGTGACAGGCTTCTAGGCTATGTCTAAATGATAAATGTAAACTAGCCTATTACTGTTAAAATATTGAATCACGCTCAATCAAGGAATGACAATTGATTGATAATTAATTTTCATATTAGAAACAGTACACAGAACACATTCTAAGAGGATTGACTAGATTTTAAATTAAACCTATGGAAAATTGGCGGAGACTATTTTTTCATTAATTTATGTAACTGTGAGTTCTGACTTAGGTGTCAAAGCAGGATTCGTGAGACGCTAGCCCTCCAATAAAATAATGTGATGTAATATAGCAAAAACCCGAAGCTGCTTTACGGGGTACATAAAATTCACACTAATTAGCTGATGTGAAGAATACCACGCCCAAAGATAATTTCATCTGTAGTTTATCATCACCTATTATTTTACCTAGGCTAACCCACTAAATGTTAAATTCATTCATGTCCTCAAATGGAAGCTTTAACGAATATACAAACTATGCCATTTGACCAAAAACAACCAACTTCCGGATAGGTTTACATTGTGCGTGAGAGTCCAAGGTCTCGTTTGTTGGTCGATACATTTGTAATGAGTTTGTCATTAATATGTTATTACTCATTAATGCTTTCATTTCCACTAATTTTATAAATGACTGGACATGTGAATGACCTGACCTTGTACGCTTTTACGTTCACACGAGGTGAGAAGGAAAGTTTCACTAATTGAAATGCTCTCCTTTTAACATTGTAATGTGGTTATTGACATTGCTTCATGAAAGGAAAAACTCTTTGTTGAGAAACTATACCACTTTCTCACAAGCATACATCACTGTGCTTTCTCCCTGTCAGTTTCTCACAAGCGTACATCACTGTGCTTTCTCCCTGTCAGTTTCTCGCAATCCGTTGCATAAATGTGCAGAATTTAAATAAAACTACAGAGTTCTTACCTATAATGCAAAAAGGCCTTCTAAAAAATCTGAGCCTTCCCATAGCTCCCTGGTATCGAGATCGACATCCCGCCGCCCATAGTCGAAGTACAAACTCTGTTGTGAAACAAGTGACCACGACGACTTCCATATAGTAGAGGGCTTCAGTCGCTGTATCTATATATGGTTCAATTGTGGAAAACACACTGAGGGCGAAGCATCCAAACACCAGTACAAATCTGAAACATAAACAAAAACTTTAAATATAAAATTCATTCTGCATTGTTGACGAAATCTCAAGAATTCCACGAGACGTATTGTAATTCCCCGTCGGAAATGAGTCTATTTCTATTTTCGATAAACCTTGCGGCGTATTGTGCACAAACTTAGGTAGGTACACTTCAAACTTAAGTGTCTTGCAATGCCACGTATCCACAAGTTATGAGAGGACATTTTAGAGCAGAACTATAAAAAAGTTGAACCAATAAATGCACCAAAGTAGCAGCAATCATAATATACAATCCCAAGTCCCAAGTTGTAGCATAACCTCTGCATGTTTAGGTATGCTAGTTTCCGTTCAAGGTAACTATCATATTAGAAAGCCATTATGTGCCTCCTTTTCCGTATAAAACGAACAAAGATTATCCCATCTGGGATTCTCCTTAACCATATCATTAAGTTTGCTACTGCATTCATTCATGCATTTTCTTCGAAGATCTGCATAACAAGAGTCACTATGTGGATGACTTCCAGAGCATCAGAGACATTATACTTTACGAGTATGACAAACTGTTGTAGCACTAATGATAAGACAGATTCCATACTTTCTCCTTGAGTGAACACATCCAGAGGAGTCAATCTAGTCAGGTATGGTGTAACTTGCAAGTGATAGATAGGCAGTCACCTAAGGGCACAACATGGGTTTTAAAATAGACCCATATTATCTAAAGCAACTGAGGCATACGTCTCCATATACGTTTGAAAAAATAAAAAAGGGTTCATATGCACATATTGTCAGGATGGAAGGAAGAGGAGAAGAAAAGTTTCGATTTTCCCTGCCTGCTTTCCGTCCTATATCTTCTTTTATTCTGGTAGTTTTACTCCTCCAGAAAAATATTTCCTGTCACATGAGACACATGAAGTTATATTGAAACATACAAAATTCATAAAAACATTCATTTTCCTTTCTCCCCAACTGACATGGACGAATATACCTGGCTAGAAAAAAATCCGGTGATTATATATTACAACCATAAACTTTTTCTTGAGCTCCTTGTTTGCTTCACTATATGCTCAGAAAATAGTGGATTTTATCCTCAAAGTTCTCCTGGTTTTGAACAAGTACAAGTAAAATGGATGTTAAATGTTGTTGTTGAAATAGAATATTTATTTGATAGCATTAGGGAGGTTAGAAATTTTCAATCTTTGTACAAACAGAGTAAATTAATTTTGCCATGTTATCTGTCTGCTGTTAGCATACGCTCCATTATGCCCTAAAATATTTATCACAGAGCGTCAAGACAAAGTAATGAAATATCAAGGGAGCTCGTCTAAAGTATATTGCTTTATGACTAGAATATCCCCATTTTATATTCGTAGTTTATCCAGGATCACATTCTCAGCTACAATACGTATCGTATCTCGTATCTTTCTGCAATACAACAATGACGAAAAGAAGCAAGCACTGATGCTATAAACATACCCACTATAAGAATTACAATTTCCTTTGCTCTGAATGACTGTAATAGTGTTATATGGCTTTGGAGGAGATTGTTCAACTTCATTCAACAAAGGAACGTAAGAGTGCTTGTGTACTTTGCAAAAGCACGGAATGTGCAACCCCTTCAAAATATTATATACAAGTTCTGGTAATAGTGGGTCCTAAATAGAAAATCAGACAGTCAGAATTGGCTCGTAGGTAACAACTGCAAGTCAAGTCAAGTAGAGTTGGAGATGGCTGTACTTGATGCTTTACTGACTTTGTATACGAAAGAAAGGTAAAAGGTTGCATTGTGTACGATACCATTTTGTCACAAAATATCCATCAATTCCTTTTTGGATGGACCATACAAGTGCAAAACTATTAAACTACAAACCCACCAATGTTCCTGTGTACGAAGTTCAGCTTCAAGTGAAATTTAACTGGAAGTACTAGTTACACTCAAACCAAATGTCCTTCTGCCGGCCGTCCCATTTATAATTCATGCATTTATTTAATAAATAATTCCCGGTATAAAAAGGAAATAAAAGGCTTTCTGTGCAAAAGCATCATGGAGTGGAGCGGACGCCCTTTTACATTAAAAAATGCATGATATTGTGATGAACAAGTGTGAAAGTGGGGTTGGAACTTTTACACCATGACTCGTATGGGAAAGAGGGGCACGGAGAGAATGGCAATTTGACAATTGACCTAGTTATCACTGGCTTGTATACTAACGCCCGTTTTCATATGCTAAAATATTTGCTGATGTTTGCAACCTTGCAAACCGTTGTAGCACATGCTACAACAGCGTAAAAAGATTTTTGATCGAAAAGGACTCATATCTTGAGAATCTATTCGAAGATTTATATCGAAAAACATTCCATCTTCTGGCATGCAAGGTTGTACAAAGTTCAAATAGAAAATATAGCTGCCATAAGTATGCAGCGAAAAGTAAACAATGTTACAACAAGGCATGCATGCATATGGTAGATATTTTAGTTTTGAAAGATTTAAAAAAATATATTCATCTTAAACGACGAAGTTTCTTTGCTGAATCCTTTCAAGACTTGGCAAAGAAATGTTGGATCTTATGAAATACTGGTGGAGAGGAAGAATACTTCAAAATATTTCATTCTTTCATTACTTTCAGTGCATTTTTAGTAATTTCTACCAGGAGCGCTTACGGTTTGGTTAGATAATAAATCTCATATGTATATGAAAAATCCACTGACGATGAGAATTTTTCTATTCATAAACAGAAATCGGACTATGGAATATTTGCACATTTGTGACGTCAATTTAGTAAGGGAAATGATTTACTACCATTATTAAAATTAATGCGGTTTAAAGGGGTTAGTGAAACGGATGCCTTAATTTAGTCGGTAGATATTTTCAGACCAATTATATTTAGATCACTTGCACGATGCAATAATTTGCTATAGGTATGAATTCATAATTTGACAGCAGCGTTTTCATGCATTGTAATACACATTTTCCAAGTAATAAATGGTGGGTGATCATGAATCATCATCATCACCTACATACCATCATCATCTCATTGTCCGTAACTGTCTACTTGCCATATTGCCATGTAACATAACGCTTACAGCTGTTAGTACGCTATGACGGCATGGACGAAGAAAATATCCGGACATGTCTGCACATCAGCAATTTCGTGCAGTAGGCAATAATTTTCCGGGACGTTGGTCGGTAAATTGCATAGGTATATGCAGCTGCCAACAATCTCTTCCGTTGGTTCATGAAAGGAAATGAGTTCAGTGAGCATTCACATTTTAGCCTTCATCTCGACCATCATATTATAACGGTTTATAAGTCACTTGGAAGATATAGGCCTTGTAACTTGCAACAATAATTATATTAACCGGAAGCACGTTGCGTGCTTAGCCTTGTCATAAGTCATGATTCACGATATTTATGGTAAAAACTTTCTGATTCCTGTGCTAAGTATCAGCTCATACTGTGCGCATTGTTCGAGCCAATAAAGTAAATTTAGATTCGAGGAAAAACAAGCGAGTAATTTGCATAACAATATGTGCACCCATGTCTAAAAATTAAGGTAAATAGTGGAATATTAATAAATTGCATCCTTTCTCCATCTCGCTTTCACTTTTTTGACGTGAATCTATTATACGTTCAAAGCGTTTACATTTTTGACAAATGCGTATAACTTTATGCTTTTGCAATTCCGGAAACGATTAGAAGAAGAAAATCTTCCTTTCCGTTGGAACCCGGCAATAAACAAAGGTTCGTAATATGACGTGAGATTAAACTCGTATATTTTGGAGATTTGGGGAAAAACGTTACAGTTTTCAACTCTTGTGGCTCAGGTAAGATGCAGTTGGGCATATAACTGTAGAAAACATAACCTGAACGAGAATTTTTTAGCTGATACGTTTAATCTCGGCATTTATACATAAAACATTTTTTCGTTTCTTGTTTCTAAAAAAGAGTGCATGAACCGATTGTGTTAGTTGATGAATGAAACATATCGGGAAAGTACCTGAAGAAAAAGGAACAACTGCTCGGTTAGCTAACTTGAGGAAATAGTATAGAATTCTTATACATTTCTATACTATGCGAAGAAAACGTACATCGGGAAAATCTGCAGATCAAGTGCTCCAACCTCCAACGGTCAGATGATGCGTACTTGCAATTTATTACAGGCTTTATAAAACGTTAGCTGGCTGGGATATTTATGCCATGTCGTATTCCATGATTGTTCTTTTTTGCCTCTCTATGAGTGTGTTTGTCACCATATGGCCTGTTGAGTTGAAAAAAGAAAGACGCACGTTGTTTCTCCAGTCATGCATGTCTTGTGAACTTTTTTGCTTGGATTTTACGTAACCTAAGTCAAACTCAAAATGTATTTTACAATGTGAATATGGGATATCATATCAAGATCAAGTATTAAGCAAGTAGCGCATGTTTCAACAGAACAGCAGTATTGCGTATTTGCTTCTTTAAACAACTCTTATATTTCTCGATTAGATACAAAGCTAGTTGTCCTTTTCACTTCGCCCTTCTGTAAGGGTAGAAGTCGAAAAATTAGATGATGGGATCAGTCTGACTGAATTTTATAGTGTTGCTGGAAAAAAGGACATTTTCAGTTGTTTGTGCATCAGCTACATGAAGAAAGTAACGAGATTAACTGCGTAACCAGAAAAAACAATCAAGATTAGTATCTTTTGCAAAAGCAATTAGTTTAAAATTCCAATTTGCATTTTGACGATTAAATTAAGCGAAAATTGATCAAGTTATCGGTTGCAAATAGTCTTTACTTAAGATGCTATTATTTCTGAATAGTGGAATAGCGAGAAACCACTTCCCATTTCGTGCAGTTCATATATATCTAGATAAGACATTACGATGATCGATGGTTCAAAGCAAATATCACGTCGTCAATAAATTTGTACCACTTAAAGTAAACATGACAGTTACCCGTATTACGCGAAATTAATGAAGGGTTTAATCTTTCTTGCTAAACGTTAAAAAATGGCTAAAGATTCTTTGTGAACAGAAAACTGTAGAGAAAAATATTCCAAATGTAATGTTGCTGCTAGCTAGTTGATGTAAAATGTCTGTTAATCCTTGTCCATTGAGACAAATAAGGATGGTCTGTTTAAGAAAAGATACCGTTGTAAGAATATTAACGAGCGTTCCGTACGACTTTCACACTTTGACATACATCGTTTGCTGATGGGGTAGGTCGATAACTATTATTTTCAGTATGAAAACTTTATGAATATTTAAGTGACACCACAGTGCGTAAAGTATGCATATGTCAGAACAAGGATTGGCAGTTTAGTACTGTGAAAATATTAGCATGATAAAAAAACGTAAAAGATATATGTACATCGGATTACATTAATTTAATCCTTTCCTGTGACACGCTCTCATAGTCATTTCCCATGAATACATGAATGATAGAGTGGCACTTTCACTATCAACATCGTATCACATTTAAAATTATATATTTAGCAACTGTCGGGTACACCATGAAATCGAGCTGCATGAAGGTAATATTTCACTGTAAGCTATCCAGAAATTCCTCGCATTCCATTACGTAAGTTTCTTTCTTCATCTTGATACGTGGTGTAAACTACAATATCGTTGCGAAGCGAATTCGGAGAAGAACCGGTGGAAACTTTTATTTGCAATGTGTAATTCCAATTTCCAATCGTTCATTAAACCTTATCATAACTTGCCATATTTATCGTACTACTACAACTACAATAGGGACATTATTGTACGAAGAGAATTTGCATATATTTCATACAAAAAACCAATCAATATTATTGATCATTTTCAGCGGGCCACATTACATACAAAAGGAAAAAAGAGAGAATAATAAAGTGAAATGGGGAAGACGAAACTAAGAGAAAAACTATCTTGTACGTCTACTTTGTAATGTTGTTGTATACTTTAAAAAAAGGTTTATGAGTAGGTTTATAAGAAAACCCACATAAGCATTTCATCGCTGGTGAAACCAGAAACAACGTTACATACTTCCGTTCATCTTGTTTGTTCATTTGAAGGTGCACAAGGAAAAATGAAGAAAGCCGTTGGAGGGGAAAGAATTGAATGATGAATAATAAAATATACGTTTGTACATAGTGGACCTACGACATTGTATATCTTACCTTTTTGTCTATGTATATCATTATAGTGCAGTGTATACTTAACCAGTTATCATAGAACAACGATCGCTTTATTTAATGCCAATGCCGTCTACTGTCAGAGTGTCACGTCACATTACACTTACAACTGTGCAAACTGACACTTTACGCTGTAAGCGGGGAAAGCTGCAACACGAAAGTCTGTCATGTTCCTTTAAGAAATCCCATTCCTTCAATTATCACGAGGAAAGCAGAGGGTTTTCATTGTTTACAAATCCATAAGGACAGTTAATTATTTTTACCCGGATGTCAGGTTAAATTTCTCCCCTTTTATAACAACTTTTTTTTTATTGCTGATATTTTCCAACTTTTGCAATTGGAAAATATTACTCCACCCGTAACGCATGCAGATCTGTTTACGATAATGAAAAACCCATCGAATCAATTTCATATCAGTCAGATTTGTTTTCAAATTAATTAACACTTTGTATTATGATTGGCTGGCAAGAGAACTACTTCCAATTACAATGTGCAGTACTGATTTGATCGTTTGTCAGGTTTCGAATACCTTAAACCATGAAAATACAAAGATCATCAAAAAATGCCAAGTTTTCATCGCATATTTAAAACAGCAAATTGAAACGAGACTTGAGACAGACGTAAGTGCTGCATGCTGTATATTTTGAATTTTTTCTCAGTTCAATGTACATGATAGTGAACACGTGAAAACTTTCGTTTTGTTTCCATCAGCACAACCCACCCATCTCCACTGGAGATACGGATATGACAGCGAGAAGAAAGGTTTGACGAAGTACAAAATTTGTCTCTGACAATGAGTAACGCTATACATAAAAGCATGAATATCTACAAGGTGTTAATGCACATTTCATCGAGTAAGACGTAGAACAGACGAATGTATGCAAATATTATATAGATAGACTCGAGCATGTCTCACTCCCTTCAGCTCCATAATGACGTAAATGAGACAGACGATCTATTTGTGGGGCAAATCAGCTTGGTCATGAGCGATTGGAAATCTGTCAGCAGCTACTTAACAGCAAGGGAGAAGATAGTTGCTACTGTTAAAATAAACAGAAATGTAATGTGCGTCGATCTTGTACATTTTGGACCTTTTCCGAGAGTTTCTAGGCATTTTTGTTTAGGCTTTTATGCATCGTGATAAGTAGTTATGCAATTCACTTATGTTGAATTCAATAATGAATCATATTTTAGTGCGTGCTGTTTCGCAGGTTGTGCAAGGCATGGATTTGTATTAGTCCTCATTTGAGATTATTAATTTCATTGATGGATTAAGGTACATTGTGAGCAACTTGTTCAAAGACTTGATGAATTTACTTTATTCAATTTCTACTCAGTCCTATTCAATTTCAGATTGTAGTTCCATTCATCGATGCATCGCATGAAAATGTTTCAAAAGCTGAAACATGAAGCTTGTCAAATTGAATTATGTTGGTGACCATATTTCGAAACAGAAAAATAGTACCACATCCCCAAATACAGTACCCCCCCCCAC
>JAHZNA010003299.1:0-17713 GCA_027743935.1 Sinodicranocentrus sp. ZH6
CTTTTGAAATAGTGGAGAAGGAAGGATGCATAATGTATTACAGCAATATATAAAAACCTTTACAACGTAAAGAAAGCTGCCTTCTGATTACCCTTATAAATATGAGAATTTTTAAACACCCTTTTATTACTACGAGAGAGGAGAGGAATGTACGACGTGAGAGCAATCCATCTTCTTACATTCTTTCACTGTTTCACCACAAGAACACTACAGCAAAGGCAAAAAAATCTTGTAGCTAATACGTATATAATGATAGTGTTCAACGGTACGGCGTTCCATATCCTTCTTTACAGCTTTTTTAATAGCCCTCTTCTGGATTCCACCGATCACTGCCTTTGTGGGGAAAAGCTATGATTTTTGCTTGCAGCATGTGCACTACAGAATGGAAAAAGACTGAAGAAACCTAATAAAAATATATCCGTAATCACCTCTCGCACTCTCTGCGGTAGAAGGAGCATGCATAAGTTGGATGGAAAAAGACGTCTTAACCTCAACATCACTAGAACCGATTATTACAAAGCAATTAATCAAATCTTAATGACAATCATAAAAGAAATTAGAAATTAACTTTGGTCTGCAACTTCGCATGAGGTTTTAATCATGTATGCAAAATCCTATCTAGAAAATTGATGCCGATGAGATATCCAACATCTGCGAGGAAAACAGCCCGCTAGTAATAATGAACGAACGGTAAAAAAAAGTTAATTTGATTATAGAATGAAAAATATCTATAATATTACTTTCGAGTTTCACATGCAATGGAAGCTGACAACTAAGGTCACTCAATGGTCTCATAATGTTCGGGTATTTCACTTGTGGAAGCAATTACCAAGTCCTCACATCAACTTAAGCGGTATAATTACCGTCTCCCTAAATCAAAACTTCTCACGTCTCATCAAAAAAGTCTAGACAATGGCAGGTGCAAAACCCACTTGTGATTGATGAGTTTATTGAAGTTTGCAAAAAAACTATATGCATGTACTTATGAGGCATCTCAATTAACTACAATTGCAAAAAATAATGTGTAATTTAATGCATCAAAGTTAATTTATCCGACTGATGACTGAATGAAATAAGTTTAAGATGTATCAAACGAAAGGGTTGTTTATGCAGTCAACATGAATGGATGTGATTGTGATGCAGAGGATGAGTGTTTCTTTTCAATCTAAAAACATTCTAAGAGGTTTTAGCATTGTGATGTAGAATATTCCAGGATTGTGTTCAATTGTTGAGCTTCATCGCGTAAGTTACGGAGCGACAGACACCTCCTGTGACGACGACCCCACGTATGTGCATACATTTATCCCCCACTATATTGATTGACAACAGTAACAGGTTGGGAGTTCCAGAAAATTTCCTCAACTAGTCCCCACCACACACATTTGGGGGTAAGTAATCTTCTATCATTTTAGGCAAAGTACATGCATGATCACAGAAATGAAAGTATTCACAAAGCATACATAAGCCAGGGAGGAAGAGAGAAGATGAAAAGTTGAAACTTTGCATTAGGAATTTTTTTCGCTTGTAGATCGTTCAATCGTTCGTTACAGAAACGTATTTTACAAGTTTCTCTCTCCCATTTTCATATATGAATGTGTATGCATGTGTGAATGTCTGTATAGGAAATTTTTTTCATGGAAAGGAAAGAGTGGTAGTGTTGAAGCTTTTAACTTTCTCTTTTGCCCTTTTCTTTTCAGAATCAACGAACTCAAGCGTGTTTATTGAAAAATCATTCTGCCTTGAAAGCATGCCATGAGCCTAAAACCCTGTAATCGAAAATTCATGTCTCACCCAGAACAAAAATCCGACAATCCATCCATACTTTTTCCATCATGAAGGAACAGCAGCAGTGGAAATCAGCCTCCCGCATCACCATCACATCACCATCATCACGAATCAGTCCGCTTTACTTACTTATGTATAGAGCAACACATATTCTTCTTCTTTCCCTACTTCGCATTACATAATATACAACAACTTTAGAAAAATAGTGGTGATGGGAGAGTTGGAAAGAGGAGTTTTAGAAGTAAAGTCCTCATCGTATATGTCATGCCTATGCTAACAACTCACCTAGCCACCTCGCGTCTCCACATCCCATTTGATGCATTTGTCTCTTGATTCGCTCGTCAAATCGACTTGCCCATTTCCCTTTCGTCTTTTCGCGTCTTTTCTCTCTCTCTCTCTTTCCCACCCTCTGTCTCTTTCTTTTTCTCCTAATATTAGTTGAAAAATACATATACACAATTTGAGGAGCATCAAGTATAAAAAGTAAAAGAAAGAGATCATGAGCAACCCGCTAAACACTTGCTCAGCGCGTGATACCTTTTTCTCTCTTATATATTGGATATGTGTACATGGGCACGTACTCTGTTATAATGTCGAAGGCGACGTCTAATATAATATGTATCATGAATGGAAAAAGTGATACAGAATTTGAGAATATCAAGCTAACCGAGGAGATAGCATGAATAAAAGAGGTAAAAAAGACGAGGACTTTTTTCGCTTATTTTTTTTCTGGAAACGTAAAGTAGTACAAGTTCACAGAAGAGAATATCAGGCATGAAGTGAGTGTCTGCCTTTTTAGTGAATAAAAGGATTCTTTAATACTGACAGAGAGAGAGCAGAATAACTTGGGTTTTAGAGTAAAACCAACTCTGTTATCTTTCACAGCCAATCCAAGTAACTTTCCATGCACGTAGAGCACAAGGTAGAATAAAAAGGAGCTCATTCGATAAGGTGAACATGAGACCAGAGACGAATGCAAATTTCGTCTTGAACAATTGTGTTACTCAATCGTCATTATTTGCTTGAACCTTTTGTCGAAGAGAAGCTCGAGAGTTCTTTTTCTTGTATCATGCATAAGCCGTTTTTGATGGGTACTGTGAAATCGTTACGGTAAATGTAGACATTGCCATTGCAAGACGAGAAAGAAAAACAGGACGAAAAAAATGAACATGCAGATGTAAAACTGACTTGCCGATATTTATTCAACTTACCCATTCACGCTCGTATTTGTAAGAAACCAAGATAATATGGAGCTTGCGAGTGTGAGCCACATCTGCCAAAATGTGTTGTCCGAATTCTCCACACATGAGTCAAGAAACAACTGGGTGCTGTCATCCATTTCAAATTGTTCAAACTTCTCTCCAATCTCTTGGGACAGTTGCTTCATTCGAACTTCGTCAATGCGATACCACTGGAGAAAAAAAAATGGAAAAAAGAGATGAGAATGTATCAACATAAAAATTCTTATTATTGCCTCAAGACAACCATCAAAACTTTTGCGTGAAAAGGTTTGAGAATTGCCACCTTAACGTATTATTAATTTCACAATCCAAAATAAAACAGACACTTGTGCAGAGGGCTATCTTCTGAATATTATGGGCTTTGTAGCAATGAACGTTCGGCAAAATACCCTTCATTCAAATAGTAATTAATGATTCATCCAGGTGCAGAATACACAAAGGTAGTAATTAGTAAGGTGTACGGAAGAAGTAGAAGATATATTTATGATTTGCTCTTTGGACCATGCTCCTAGCTTAACACTTTTAAGCCCTAATTGGTATTTTGTAAAGAGAAGAGCATGCAATCAGTAATTGGCAAATGGCTTTTGCCTTTGCATGAGCTTTTGTTCAACCTCTGCGGTTGGTCCTTATACATGCATATATGAATGAGTAAAATATTTATATTATTCGTTTTTTGTATACACAAGTGCTTGAGTAGCTTTTTGCAAATCAACATTACATATTTCGGACAGATTGGCAAACCAGTAATTAACCAGCATTTGCAATTGTAATCCAATCGCTAATCCTTACCAAGAACAAAAAGCTGAAATATTCAAAGCATTGATCGGTTTTCAATTGAAAAATATATAAAAATGATTAACGCAAAGAAATAATTGGAAAGTGCATCTTACTAATTAGCGCTTTTCTCAAAAATCTACATCTGCTCCAAGCGACGGCGAAGGGAGAGCACAAATAAATTTTACTCTTGGGACCGAGTAATTACTGTGCTGTAGAAGGAGTTTTTGCTTGAAACCAAAATTCAAATTTAACAGGTCAAGGCTTGAGATAAAAAAGGAGAAAGATGGGATATCAAAAAAGGCGTTAGCAGCTAAGTAATGTACATTCATATCAAGCTTATATTATGAAAGTGTTTTTTTTCGAGTTTTAGATAATTACACAGTCATGAAGTTCATCGTTTTATTCTCCGTTGACCTTCAATACCTGATACCTTCCTCGTTCATGCTTGAAGCAATTATTGCTCCTATCTTCCATCAATTAAGTCTACATGGATCATTAGCATATCAACGATATAGCTCAATAAAAACCTCTCCACTTCACAAGACTTTGATGGGTCTAGTTTTATTTTGTGGGATTCTGACTGCATGAAGAAGAAAAATAATGCTCGGCGTGAGTGGTAAAAGATTTTTGTTGTATAATGGTATAAATATGATATGAGTTGGGCTTTTCTCAGAGAAATTATCATGACGCTCATAATCATTAATAATAACAACAGCAAAGAATAAAAGTGAAGCGTAAAGCAAATTCATGATTCTTTCTTGCACTGGCTTTTATACGTCAAGTCGTGCTTGAACATTATACCATCCTCGGTCATAATGATGATTACTTGTGAAGATGCAAATGCTTCTTGGTTGAATATATGAGCTAAAATGAGATAAAGGCTCAGCTCCACCATCAAGATCATCAATCCTTGCTCATTATTCAATTCTTCTTAAAACTTGATACATCATCATCAACCATTCGTCCGGTCTGTTTTATCGTGTCTTCCATAAATGGGCCCAGGGGCTATTCTTCCTTGTGAAGATGAGAGCGATGCTCTGCTTTTGAATGTTCACTCAACCTCCTCAACTGTCTTGTCTTCAAAAATGTGCAACTCATTCTTTGAACAATGGGCACATAAACAGTGTCATTAATTGTTGATACATTATGAAATATAATAGTTCACTTTTGGTCTGCGAAAGTGCTTTATACTTTGGTATATGGAGTTGTATATATTCAGATGAAATGCATTAGAAATTTTTAATAGCAAACCAAAGAGGTTTTGGTTTTTGAAAGCATTTTCTGGAAATGTCTTAAAAAATTGATTTTATCGTCAGGAAGAATTTAACCAGAACACAGGAAAAGACTGAATTAGTGAAACAAACAAGTTATGACAAGAAGCAAGACCACAAGCAAGTGAAAACCGTTAAAGATGTAAATTCGATTGTCATCATTCTTGGCAGATCGACTTTCATACTAACAAAGGGAAACTGTGGAACCATATATATAGCTATTATTTGCAAAGTTAAAGGAAAGAACTCTCTACTCCCTAGCTGGAAAGACTTCTCAGTTCCTCAGACAAAATTACACAGAACAACTTTCAAAATAAACAAGACTGTAGTAAACAGATAAACAGATACATTGGAACATTGCCATGCTCTAAAATCTGTTTTTTTTAGAATCTTGTCAATTTTGTCATTACACTTTTCCTTTCCTTGGAGAAAATAAGTAAGAAAAGAATTAAATTACAGGGAAAGCAATTCAAGCTCATGATGATTTGATGCAAACACATCATGTTTACCAGGAGTTCTATCTGAAAAGACTAAACTATGTTACAAGGCTCAAACATCATTTGTTAAATTGCAGATGGGATAATATACATCCATTCTCCATCTCAGCACAAGCTATAGGAATCTATACAAGAGTGGAAGTGGAAAAAAGTGGAGTATTACGCGTCATGAATATGCATACTGCTACATTACTCATATTATTTAGTCACAATGCACAACAAGATAGAGAAGAGTGGAAATTTCGTAGAAGAATGATAATAAATAAAGTCGACACTCGAGTAAAAGTGCTTGTAAAGAGATTTTTCTTGCAGCAATTCAACAAAGTTGGAATAGATTTTATTTTATTTTTTCTTGTACTTAGTGTCTTCAACTACGTCTGCAAAGTTGTAAAATACTTGCCTCTTCAACACCACCTATTTTTGAAGGCATGTTGTTGGCAAACGCAACAACCCCTTGTGTATGAAACATGAAAAATGTAGATATATACACGGGAAAGAGGAATTGTGACTGAGAGAAAAAAGGGGTGACACTATCTTTTACCAAAGACAGCTTTTTTTTCCCTTTCCCTTGAATATAATGCCGTTGCTGTTGCTTCTTACAACAAACGACTTCTTGCTGTGCTCCTTTATTTCTTTTTTCTCTCTCCTTGGAAGAAATTGCCAAAGAAAGTAAGTGAAGTTATAATGCATGTCTCAATACATTGATTTTGATGATGATGATGATGTACTCGTCGTCGTTTCTCCGCGTCCTCGCGTCTTACGCGAGCCCATCCATTTCTAAAGCGCCTCAAAAAAAATATGTACAACTAACACAACAAAATTTGAAAAGCAGCACATCACACGTATGTATGTACATATAAGATAAAAAGGTGAGTTATATATGCATGTATTCAGGACCAGAAGCCATGTGCATGGAAAGTAAGGCTGTGAGAAGGTAGTGTGGGAGAGCTCTCTCTCACTCACTCAATCCCAGTTTGTTGAGTACTTTCTTTTACTTTCTCGTCAGTGAGAACCGAGCCAGCCAGCCAAAGACGACAAGATGAACGGAGCGAAAGGGAAAGAGAACAGAAGAAGTCATCCAATGATGTAAAGTAATGTTCATGTTCTTTTTCTACTATGTATGCATAAGATGGAATACGCTCCACTCTTTCTCACAAGCCTTTCATTCGATGAGGATAGTTTTATGCTATTACTAAGCAAGCAAAAGCAAAGTGGTAAGTATGTTATTCGACTTATTCTTCTGTTCAGGAATTCTTCTAGATTACTTTGCTACATGAATTCATGACGTAAAGCACATATGGATTTGTATACACAAGACGAAGGAGATCCTCCGTTCGTCAAGCTAAAGAAGAAAGAGAAGAGGGAAGAAAAAAAGGTATATAAGTTATACAAGGTAAAAAAAAGAGAAAATATCCGAATTGACTGAGTGAGTATGTATGTATAACCAATAATACATCTTCTCTCTTCATGTGCACTACCCCTAGCTTTGCACATTACTCCTTTTTTCTTCTCTCTCAAGTAATACAAAGAATATACATATTACCATTTACAAGCAAAGTAAAAACGAGTTGACTTTGAAGAGAAGGGAAGAAAGAGGTGACAATGCTTTTTATTCCTCCTCCTCTCCTCTCTTCATCGTTCCCCATCCAATGCTTGGCTTTCTTTACAATTTTTACTTCACTTACTTTCCTCACTTACGTATGGATATGTGTGACGAGGAGGACTAGAAATGAGGAAGACGGCGACAAAAAGATGCCCCTTACGTTCTCATTCTGTTCCAATTCACACATGCATTTTGTGAAATAACAACTCACTACCATCACCAGAGAGCCACCCATTTCGGCAAAGTAAAGATGGAGATGACGAACAGAGAGGAAAAGAGATGCATGATGGTTATACGTTCCATACATATATGTACACGACTGGAAAATGTATTACTTAGAACCATCCCACCACCACACACTGCCTTATAAAGTGAAAAGAGAAGAAAAAAGAATTCAAACATAGGTGTGTGTGTGTGCAAGTGAGTGTGTGTTTTTTCTCATTTTTAAGGCTCCAAGGAAAGCTTTCACTTCCAATAATAATGTGTGTGTAGTTTTCAACTTTTATAAAACTCATATAATAATAGAAGAGAGAATACAAGTGGGCACATGTGTGCATGTCATGCATGTCTCTCTGCTAGTTAGATGCTTACTATGCAATGCTTTCATCCAATTTTCTTTCTCTTTCACCCGATTTTTCTCAAAGCCCACTTTACATCCTAAGCAGACGACGAAGAGGAAGTACACCGAAGAAGAGAGAGAAAAGAAGATGTACATTATACACATTGTGCATGCTACACTTTCCTCTGGCTCTATGGCTCGTTTCATTGTGTCGTTCCCAGATCATGCATACAGTTTCGGTAGAGAAGGAGAGCAGATGTGATATGAGGTGATGCCTCTCATAGCCTTTGTAGTCAAGCAATCCTTTAAAACCTACAAGCTCGTTTCTGAGAGAAAGCAGAAAAGACCATGTCAATGATGAGCAACAAAGGATGAAGGGAAGAAAAAAACGGTGACAACTTTAATGATACTTCCCTTTAGCACTTTCACTTGGTACACTTTCCTCTACTCGTATATTACGCTTATATATGTCTCCACATATAGGGAGGTTGAGGTTGAAAAAATCCTATTAAGTTTGAGGCTATCAATACTTGTGACTTGTTAAAAAGCTGAGTGCCGTCGTTGGCGGTGTTATATTGGCGTACCATTTTCTCACTACCCACAAACCAAACGGTTGTTGAAAGAGGGAAGACGATTTGTGTGCTAACTATATGTATCAAGGACTTAGACTAGGACGAGATATGCATTAGTGCTAGTAGCGCTTGATATCAATCCATCATTATTACCTACATCCTGGAAGAAGCTCCATGAACGAATACTAGAAGTGGGATGCATAGCAAATGTGTGTAAATAAATATGCATCTTAGATGCTCTTCACAACTCCACTGTCAGCCTTTTATTAAGAAATATGATATTATGCTAATTCAAAGATTTAGAATCCAGCAGAGATTTCCTTGTGACGACATGCTCCACTTTTCTTGTTAGAAAATCATAAGAAATGTTGTGGATATATTCTCTATTAATGTGCTAGTAAGCATATGCATGCTTTCTCTACTTTGGAGTGAGAGTAGTAGAATTACTATTCAGACATTAATATTAGACGTGCAGTTTTCTCCTCAAATCAGATTGCCCCGATTCGGAAATGGCTTGCTGCTGCTATCAATCCATCCATGTAGATTCACTCAACGTGGGTTGCAAAGTTAGAACCAGCAACCATTATACCTCTACCGGCTATACCTCTGTACAAACGACATTCGTGATAACTAGCAACCGGAAGACATATAATATGAAATGAATAGTTTTCTTTGTATTGACCGAGGTTGTGGATTTATCCTAAATTCTAAAAATAGACTCTCACGAATCACACATACTTTTCCAATCATAATCTCATCGTAGTCGATTCGGTTGATGTAAAAATCAGCTCGTTTTATACACCCAAAAATATATAACTTGGAGAATTTGGTATGATAATTCTCATTACTCTAATACCTGCCTGCTAATCGGTCATTTACGGAAATGAGAATTGATAGAATTTCGAGGAAGCAGGAAGAGACGAGCTAAAGTTAACTCGCCGAGATTACGGAACGAAAAAAGGAAATGAAATAAAAGCAAGGCTGCAAACTCTGCACTGCATTTAGATCGTGAAGATAGACAGTGCGGACTATTGGGGAAGGAACCACACACGACTCTCTCATCCTCTTTAGATCTTAAACAAAAGCCCACAATAGCATGACTACATCTCATCACATTCATAATTTCATTCATCAGACCTTTTCACCCTCATTGAGCCCCCCATTATAAGGAACATTAGGCAGAAGGTATTAGAAAAGTATTTCAGCAAACGCCAAGAAACCATTTGGCCCATTAAACACACCCTTTTGTTCCTTTATTACATGATATGATTAGATTAGTAAATCATACTTAATGGATCTAGTCACATTTTTTTCGTTTTTCTTTTTCTTATTTCTCTCCTCATAAGACTTAACAATGGACTGGAGAGTGGATCATGAAAAACATGGAACAAAAGAAGTGTAGCTTATACACAACCACTATATAATACTGTTATATTCCATGAATCCGTTTTTCTGAGATCAGAAATTTGTTATATAAACTATGAATATGAGTGAGTGAGGAATCCACAACGGCTGCTCCTTTCAAATATTCTTTTCTTCTGTATAACATTTTTGCTCTTTAGCGAATACATAATGTGGAATGAAACGGCGACCGCAACTGCCCTTAATTTTTTCCATTTGGCAATTCGCCGACCATAGCGTGACATTAATATTTCAACTTGAGAAGCACAAAAAAGGATTTTCACCAGCTTGTTATACCCCACAAAATAAGAGCGAGGGTATAGTTGTATTTAATTAAGTTCGTTTCAAGCGTGCCACACGAATTCCTCAAAAATTCAAAGTCCTATTTAAATATGTGTACATCTGCCCCAATTTGCATTTATTAACCCATGCGAGTTCTAACTAACACCCTTGTTTCCCAATTATTTTTTCCCTGTTTAATAACTGACAGACCTCATATGCACAATTTAGTATTTAGGGTATGGCATATTTCTCGAAAACTCATGTGCATGTAGAAAAGCAAAGGTGCTTCCATTTCAACCTTGTTTGCTGATTATAATCACTTTGCAAAATGTTTTTTGTAGGTATTGAGGAAGTCAACAAAATATAAACGAAGTAGATTTGCATATTACACAATGCTCATCGTCCATCAGAACGAATTAATTGTAGCTTCAAACATCTGCATGAAAATTGCTGACAGCCCGACCATATTTTCGTCAACAACACAATCATAAAATCAACACCAACGCAGGTGCTCACATGATATGTTGTTGATGGACGTTGACGTTTGAACGCATAAAACGCACATAATAAGGATATGCTGAGTGAATGAGATAAAGAGATTTTGTCAACGACAAAATCATAAAGCATAAGCAGCATATATTTCCCCGTTTTTTGCTTGTACTAGCAGCTTTAATCGATTCGTATTTTGAACATGCCCCTTCATTAAAAGTCTAGCGAGTAGCGATTATTAAGAGTTGTGCGTTGCGTGAGTCAAACAGAAGCGAAGAACCACCCATTTGGTATCAGCAGACAATCTTCATTAAATATAAGAAAGGGAACAGGTAAGCTAAATTGGTTTGTCCTGGAGAGTGGGTGGACTAAAAGAGTAATTCACTCACATCCACCATTAATGCAATGGGAAAAACTCATTTACTGTTGAAAAGGGACTTTTATACCACAGAGGACTTCCCACGTCAGTATTTTGCTCGAGTTACCAGCTCCTCAATGAAAACCTTTCATTTGAGTTTGCGTGTCACTCATCATGAGAAACATTGAGCGAAAGGACTACAATTAACTATAAAAATAAGCCTGAGTTGAGGGGTTATTATAGCGAAAATGGCTAAAACGTCATTTGCTGGTCTGATTCCAATTATTAACAAGTCGTTATAGGAGTGTACCTTGGAATTTTTAAAAGCTGAGGAAATTATGAAAATACTAAAGGGTCCAAAAGCAAACTTACCTACCTCTGTGTCATATTACCAGGCGACTAGACATTCACATATCATGCCGAGCTTCGGTTTGACGAGCATGAGAGGAAATGAGTTTGGGGGTGTAGAGGTAGTGAGCATTTAACGATAGAATCAAATGACGGGCTATACCATACCCACTATTTAAATATTCAACTGATATGAAGACTCATGTCGCACATTGTCACGATATTATTACACAAGGAAACAAACAAAAGTGAAACACGACATGACAGAATTTTGCCAACTTTCGTTACAAGTTTATTTTGCTCAACTCACTAAATAATTCGGACGCTTGATGATATCTAAGCTGATGACAGTTTTTATTTATTCGGGTAGTCATATCCTTTCATAAATTCTACAGACTACTGACCATGAATAATTAACAGATTTAATATGACAATTATAGGTTCAGCGGTTTACAAAAGCATGAATCTGATTGGCTTTAAGCAAGCGGATAAAAGCTTATGCTTGAAATAATTGTCATAATTCAATATCCAGATTAAAGAACTCTTTCGAGCACACATTTTAGTGAATTATTTATACAAGCACATATGACATACATTAATTAAGTTTAGCCGGATTTTGGTCAAGCTACAGCAAATACATACTTTGTAGATTTATAATTTCAACTTCAATTTAAATAGCGTCGTAATAAATGACACATGAGATAAACTCGGCAGTTTCAAGTGATAACCGATAGTAGGTATTACAAATCTATATGAAATATCTAACTCATACTACCAACTAGAGAATAATTATAAATTCACATCTACCTTTGATTTATCCATCGACTGCAACTTTTGATCAGTTAAAATCTTCTCATACAGGACTTTAGCCACTCCAGACCTTGGTCGAAACATGATTGAGCTTAGCAGGATGTTCAAATCAAAGTGCACAGTTAGCTAAATATTAGTAAAGTTGATACTAATGACGTCTTCTGTTTATTGCAATTGCGTACAAATTGAGCAAATATAAATATATGCACTAGATCGGTTTTTGCATGGAAAACACAATCTCCGCTAGAGAAAGAACAAAGAAGTCAACTAGCGAAAATGTACAAAAGAGATTTATAAATAGGGAAAGGGAATTGTGTGAGTGTATTTATAAATAAAAACAAAAATACGAGAGTGTTTACTTTTTAACATGCATATCTATCACTTCTGTCGAAAATGCATTTTTCCTTTTCTCCGTTCATGTTTACATCTGCTCGCTCGGATTCCGCGCGTCTTCATGCAGCTGAACTCAATCAATGCTTGGCTATTCTGCGAAATTGTGGTGCGGTGTGAAGGAAAACGAGCTAGCTTTGTGTAGCTGCTTTACGCATCATCCGCAGAGCACCGTGCTTCTTTTGTTGCTCGCCTAGTATTCGTGCAGCATTTTCTTATGAAAACCCTTCTTTTTAATGCATATTATTCGAATTTGACGATTTTCGAAGAATGGATGACCGGCTGCTGATGTCAGCTTTTCCAACTATTCAAATAGGCGCTTATGAACCTTTTTTCTAATTAAAATCATTTATTTCTGCGAATGTCTTATGGATAAAGTTTGCATGCATAAAAGTAAAAGATATGTATGTATCTAAGTACATGTTTTTTTTTCATAGTCTTTTTGACATTTGTTACTTTAAAATACTCAAATACTTTGTGCACATGCTACACGAGTGTATCTTATGCCTATCGTGTCTTGTAGTGCTGCACACTTTTTAAGATAACGCATTTGGGATTGAGATGAGACTTGAATGGTGTTGCAAGGTTTGAGTACAAAGTACAAGCCATATGGATTCTGGATTGAATTGGTAGTTTTGTGTGACGTATCGGTTTATGTGCAGGAAACAACATTTTGTGACATTCGCTTTCTGCTGTGTACAAAGAGATGAGAAAAAGTATGCATAAAACTGGCTTCCTGATTGAAGTTGAAACCTTTTTTGGAAATTGGATATCACAACTGAAAGGATGCATGATATTAAACAAACAACAAATAAAGAAAACCCATCCAATGGATTTTTGACATCACATTTCTTCTCTTAAGGGAAGACACATCTTCGTTTCGGGGAGTCATTCCTTGTAGAAAAATGGGCTCGTTTGAAGGGTATAAAAAGATGGTTTGAGATGAGACCAAAGTGGAAGAGATGTTTTCAGATTTTTCCGTGAATAAAGAGGAGTTTGCTTTTTAAGTTGAGGGATAAAGAAGAAGGGGTTTGCTAAGATGTGTGGTTTGAGATCTGATGTTGCTGGGTTATCTCTTTTTGCAGGTAATACACTGCTTTTTAATACCCTATCCGCGTGTGTGCCTTTCAATCTAAATCAACCATCCGTGCTTGCCAATCCATTCCAGATTGCATTGTACAAATGACCTATCTGCATTTTTATTTTATCCGTTCCCGTTACTTGACACAAATATTGAACAATAAGTCTACTGCAGAAAGAAATGAAGGATTCCACAGTGATGACTAAAGATCATGGACAAAAGATAGTACTGCTTAAATTATCTAGTTTCGAGAATTTGTATTGGTAGACAAGCTTTTAAAAAAGTTTATTTCTTGCTGTCACACTTCTCCCCATTTCCTAAATGTTACAACATTTTTCCAGTATGCCTGCATCCTCCAAAGAAATGACTGATATTGCGTGACATTAAACAAGAAGAATGCAAATTAGTGAATACCACACCATATTTGATAGTTATTACGTGATTAGTTATTCATGGAAGTGCAAACGGGATGTAAAACATTTTAAGTTTAAACGAAATGTGCAACTGTGCCACACATGCGTCTTACCCAAACTAAATGGCCTATTTTCGTAATTAAAACTCACTGGCTTTCGTGCAGTCCTACAAATATTCGGTATAATTTATGCACATATGTCGCAATATCATTTCAAGATAGCAAAAAACCGATAAAGGCAAAGTGAAACCTTTTGGTGTATTTCTTACACCTCTGTGTAGTCAGACTGGTTATATTGCATGTGCATGTGTGTGGCATCTGAGACATAATTGTAATTAACGTGAGTAATTACTAAGGTCAGTCGTCTATCAAACAGGTACTAATTACTCCCAAGTCGAAATAATGAAACTAGTGTGTAATTAGTGGCAGACAATGTGCAGCATTTGCTTTCGTAGAAGACTCACCGGGTGCAACGCATTTTTGATATCTAATGCCACCTCATCGCTGCTCTTTAGTGGTCTCGGGTGGTTCTGGATGGGGTGCAATGTGTGTTAAAAACAGGCAGAAAATTTATTGGATTCGCTGTCATTATCCGGAATAAATGAGTGAAGTCAAGTGACTGATAGCCGCCAACAGTGTCGGTGGCGGTGCCTTGTCTTAAATGTCTTTTATTTTTGTGCTACTCCACCTGATCCTCTCATTAACACTGACATTAAGTAGAAATGAAATGACAAGATGAGCTGTCTTAACACGCAACTATATGTTTTTTTCTTGCAAGGTATAATGCAGTTTTTTTTCCTTTGTAATCACGCCAGGTGTAAGTATGCATCTTGCATCACACGGCAAAGCACACAACAACATAGGCATGAATAGCACATGATATTCTTTTTGTCTGATAATTTTCAAGAAGCTTCGTTCATGATGGGTCGTTAATGTCAGTACAAGGTATTAAGATTATGAACGTCTGTTGTATGTTCACGTACTGTATGGATACCTCCAGCACCGACAGACCAAAAAGACGCTACCCTTGTACAAATAATTACAGGGACTATGAAAACGTTAAGCCCCTTTATTTCAAGAGAATGACTTTTGTCTAGCCTCCTTACAAACAGTAATGATGGAGGCGCTCATTTCATGAAGAAAGAATAATAGCAGCAATGAATGATTCGGCTAGTTTAGGTTCAAGTGCAAGATTGTGATGTTGACAATGAGTGCAATGTATATAGGTAGTCCTTTGTCTATATATCTCATTTTCTCAGTTCAATTTAAGCAGTTAGGTATTAAAGTATTACAATTTTTAATAAGGTTTATTGGAATGCTGGGTACTTCTTGGAATTAAAATTATAAATANATTAAAGTATTACAATTTTTAATAAGGTTTATTGGAATGCTGGGTACTTCTTGGAATTAAAATTATAAATAATCTCAAGGAATCTCGTACCAGGATACATTAATACTCCATTTTTTCGAATTGTGTCTTGCCTAACACTTCTAATTGAACTAAACAACGACTTATCTACTAAGTTAAATCCATTTGAACGGGTTAAAAAAAATATATTTCGTCGTTCAAACTTTCAGAAAATAAGCATCATAAAAAATTTAGTAGTTTTTCATTAACACACAAATTTCGTAGAATATTGATTGTCCAGCTTGGAGCAGTGATATTTATATACATAATGATTTTACTCTTGATTACATCACTCTCGAGTATAAAATTTTGAAAATATCACACAAACCTTGTGTAGCCGTAGCCCATTTTATTCCGCACATGTGTAGCATCAGTACGCTACATTATGCGCTGCAAGTTCCTATCAGACTGTTCGATGATCAAGTCAAGAAGATACAATATACATCTGGCCTTTAGGACTTGTGCGGCGACGACTAACGATTATATGTGATTATCTTTACTTCATGCTTGTAATTAGGGAAGAAGAGTAAAAACAACTTTTTTTCTTCTCTTTTACAAAATCTGAGGTTACAGACCAACGATTATAACGTAATTAAAGCTTCTTAATCTTCCGTAAGCCATTCTTCAAAGGAGAGAGAGAGGAACACAAAAACACATCCTATCCACTTGAGATCCCTGGCTCATATATAAGTTTTGCTCTTCTTGAGAATAATACATAATAAGCATTCAGAGCCGAGAGTCATCATCGTCATCGTCATTAAATAAGCGTCTTCCCTTTTCTTCATCCTTACCAGTTTTTTTTTCTTCTCTAATATTTTTATTTCCAGGCAAAAGGAGTGAGTGGATACTTGATGTACGTGATGCAATACGGGATAATGGCAGCACGAACAGGCTCACTTCATGAGTGGTGCATGATGCTTTTCTCAAGCTTAAGCTAGCGTGAAGGATGCTCCAAGAGAAAGAATACATTCACCGTAACACAATAATTTCTTATGCATGAATACTTATTAACCCAGCGGCCCTATTCTTTTCGCTTCCATTTCATCACATCATGACTCTTCTTGTTTTTAGGCAACTTTGTCTTGGAAAAGAGACGGAGAGAGATTTTCTCTATGAGAAATTAATGGTAGAGAACATGTATTTTTTTTCTTCATATCTTGCTCAACAACACGTTCACTTAGGAAAAAAAATATGTGAAGATCACGGTGAGAAATATGGACTATGTTAATGATGATGTGATGCAAAAACAATGAAAACCGTCCTGGAAGGGGAATCACGGCTTACCTTGCTTTTATTAATGAGCATACGCTTTTAACTCGGTGTCTTCATTGTTATTATCATCGAGTTTGATTATTCTTACAAGATTTTAATGTGCTCAAGTCTCCCCTTGAGGAAATACCCATGTTCATCACATCCTCAAAGTCATCATCATCATCTTCTCATTTTCCCATATGTGAAGTCATTGCCTTCTCGGTACTGAGATTTTTTGTGTGCCGGGCTGATCTGAAAAGTAAAGAAAAAAGGGTGCTCTCTGTGCACTGCCCTTTTTCTCTCTGAGGCATCAAAATAACATACGTTATGTCAATAATTAGCTGATGGCAAAACAAGAACGAAAATCGTTGTGCTCTCTATTCTTTTGTTTTTTCTTCATAATTTCTTGTCTTGTATCATCATCATCACATGTGTAATAATCATCATTGTTAACAACGTCGGTGTACTTGATGGTGTATGCAAAAACAAATTTTTATCTGTGCTCACCTTCCCAAAATTATAGTACGTTAAATATACTTGGTTTTTTACGTGTTTAATGTATTGTACAAAAAGTGGAGAGATGATGGAAGGGGGTTTCGAATGAGAAAACAAATTCACAGGCCAAGCCCAAAAAGAGATAACAATTGGAAAATCTATAATTAGAAGAATTAAATAAGTACATGGAAGAATGAGCAAGCTTTTTGGTTGTTGTGAAAGATGGGGAAAATCTTAGGACGTGGATAGAGGTAGGTAGATATAAAAGATGAAATAACAATTATCCCTGCCCCACCGCTAATAATTACAGCGATCATACCTTCAATCTATAATATGCTTTAATAACATGGTCAAGTACCACTGATTCCATTTCAGTCTCTTCGGAATTGGAACTGACAGTTAATGTATGTACAACACCTTGTATATTTTTCCATACTCTAGGCAATCTATGTATTTTTGTGGATATGGAGAAGTCGGGAGGGATTGTGATACCATCACGTAGTCACATTAAATACTTTTTTTCTTGCTAGAATTAGTTATTCTGATGGTTGTATCATAAGGGGAAAAAGTTAAAGCACTCATTAATGTTTGTTACTGGGAAGTCTGACTTATAATTAAATTTGGATTAAGGTGGCAGCCAACTAAAACTTGGCTTTATTGCATTCAGCAAAATTAACATTTCT
>JAHZNA010003300.1:0-32188 GCA_027743935.1 Sinodicranocentrus sp. ZH6
GGTTGAGTCTTGCGTTTGTCTTCTTTGTGTGTGCCTTGCACTGTGCGTTTGAGCGCGGGCACAAGCTTGGGGAAGCTTGACACTACCACACCCCTCGCTTGAGCCTGGAATCTCCAGTTAGGGTGCCCATTTGGGGTTTTAACATATTTCATATAATTTTTTGCTTAAAAAACTATGTAAAAACACACAGTTAAAGCAGTTATTGGATGACCAAGTGGTAGTGTTCCCTCGTTAGAAACTGTAATAGTATATATAAGAAAAACTAAATTATCATGACTTGGATTCTCAAGTCGAAGGAAAATTAATTAATTTATTATGAACATCCAAGGGTTTATGAAGAAACTTAAGCAATCCTTGGCATAAATAAGGAAACTTTCTCTGGATTTGCAAAGAGAAAATTTCAGAAAAAAGAAGAAAAAATGCTTTCTGTACATCTATGGTAACATCTATAGTAGAAGTTAGTTCGGGAATTAGTTTCAATTATTAACATAGACTGATGACTATGACTAGTATGCAAACATATCTGTAAAGGATTGTGGTCAAAAGCAGCACATGCCTATGCTAAAAAAAATTCTGCATGTAAAAGTTCACAATTTTTTTTGAGGGATAAAAAAAATTAAACCATAAACGCCGCATAAATACCTGATTTAAGGTGTGTTTAAGTAATTACGTTTCATGGGCGTTTGTGACGATTTTCAATTGACCTTTTGATCTATGAGATCAAGGAGTTTGACCTTGAATAATAAATCAGTTGAAAGAGGACATTCGAAAGTATATAATACATTTTTACCTCGAATGTTTCTTTTTTCAGTTTCGAAATACTTTAACTTAAAAACACTACAAAATCACTAGAAATCCATAACATAACACTACTCATAGTACAAGGCATCCTTCAATGGCTGACCAATTCATCAAACAAAGTATGTTCAGCTTGAGTATCATCTATGTTATAAAGACATTACTATCAATACTAACAAGTAAACATTGTCCGCTGTATACGCTATATCCTTATGAAATAAATGTTTTCTAATAGTTTCGAAGATTCTAAGTTCAATGGTACAAATCTTTTCCCCAAATGGCCATTCAATTTTTTGTTATTTAATTTATAGCAAAAAAATTCACCATAGAAATGCCCTACGCATGGCATGGGTGAGAAAATTGGTAAACTTCTTATTGCCCTATCTGATAGTGCGTAAAAAATTAATCATATTTGTAATTTATTTGATGACAAAATTCCAATCGGTTTCTGAGGGGTGGTCATTTCCAATTCACAGACCACCCAACGTTAAAGATAAATGACCATAATTTGCTGATTATAAGGAATTTTGGTATGAAGTAAATTATAAATATGGTTAATAGTGCGTCATTGGCATTTCCGGAGTATAAAGTATATTTAAGTATTTTTAAATTTACTTAAATTAAAATGAGGCGAGCAATCAGGATAGGTCAAGTTTGTCCACAAATGTGGTGCTTGTTTTTCGTATAATAAGTAAAAAGTGAGTTTAATCTAGCAGTAACACGTTAAATATTTGAGCCAACCAGAGATGTGCACCACAAGTTGTTGTAGCTTGTCACAACTTGTGACAACCTCATTTTTCTTCATTCCAGCTTTAAACTTCGATTTGTGTATTACAGACTGTCCCATGTTTACATTTATCCAGGTTCTCCTCTTCTTTTCCTGTAGTATCAACATATTCTCTCAACCCAACTGATTGACTGATGAGGTCTGATCATCTCAACTAGTGTTAAATTGGGAGATACACAATCTGCAAAGTGTCCGTTCATCTTTGTTCAAGAGTCCTTCTTCTTTAAATTTTTTTTCCAGCTCATGCATTCTCTCAATTCCTCTTGAGAAAGAAAAATATATTCTGTTGCTTCAAACAAAGGGTTCAAACCTGGGTCACAATTAGTTCACGAAAATCTTCCAATCTCTTCAAAAACACCTTTGCATTGATTCCATTTCCCTTCAAGCATTTCGAATTTTCCCGTGATGTCATTTAAATCCTTACTTTCTTGGGAAAATAAATATCCAGCTCCCTATCTCTCCGTTCCTGTGCACACTCCTCCTCCAATCCTCCTGAATTTCCTCATCAATTCAAGGTCAACTCCATTTTTCCTTGTCCTTCATTAAACTTTGGAATGACTGTGAAATGTATTCTCATTCGTGACCTCTTATCAAGGATCCTTACCCAGAATAAATAACATTGAAAATGTTGCCATCGAATAATGCGAATATTTTAGTCGGCTTTTTTATCTCTGCAAACTCCAACTAGTCGTTGTCATTTGACCTTCCTTTCGGAAAAGTCTTCACAATGGGGAGCTCCTTATTTACCTTAGTTCTGTTCAATATTATGCTTCCTTTATAAATGAAGCTGACCTGACGAGAAATATATGTTACATACATTTTAACAGCTAATTAAAATACTCGATAACTAAAAGTAATTAACTTTCAATTTCCCGATGTCCTGCTTAAAATCCTGGTTCCTGGACAGGAAAAGCAATCAAATATTTTTTATGGAATTTTTAAACTCTGTTTACAACGATAACCAAATATTTCCTCAATGAAACCAACTGGCACTGCTTGGAATCGGACTGGGAATAGAACTGACTACAGCTTCTTATATACCCAGGTTAAAAAACACGGAAAACAGCTAACAAAAAACTGTATAACCTCCCCAACAACTTCAATAATTAAATTCTCACACTCCACCTCCCTTAATTCATCTTCATCCTTCAACTCATAACTGCCTCTGTTACCTTGTGACCTTTCAACTTTTCCCCTCAAATGTAACCAATTAATTTTAGCCAATTAAATTCGCAATATTTTTTTCCTTTTTCTAAAACACTTGTTTACTCTATTCCTCCACAAAAATAAATAAAAAAATCACACCACACACATCACTTCCCATCACAAAACTCAATCCTCCCGAGGTTAAGCTGTTCGAACTCATAACTCATTCCCGAGCATCACCACCTCCCTTGCAAAGCAAGTGTACGTACATACGTATAACCAGTCAATACTACTCTCTTTCTCATTTGGAATTTCACACTACGTCACTTCTCCTCTTGATCGTAGGCTGATCTAATTTTAGACATCGTCGTCATCATCATCATCATCACCACATTTTACTCCATATCCCAATCTCCCTTCCCGTGTTTTTGCTCTTGAACAATTTTTTTTCTCTTTCTAAAGCTCCGTCTGTTGTCAACCCCATTTCCGAACTGAAAACTACACAGCTATACTCATAGCTATATATATACATTCACTTTCTATTTTACTTAATGCATGGACTAGACATACTTTTCTTCCGAACCCTCTTCCCGAACACCAGCCTTGCTCTCTTTTCAATGCATTTTTCTCCTCATTCGAACTAAGAATAGATCTTCAAAAGCATTACGTGTGTCACTGTCTCGCAGACTGTGTCACAGTGAATCCGGAACTGTTCGAGAATCTCTGCTCTCAATACATCCCAATGTATTTCATTCTAAGATGATCTGTGAATCTCTGAACCTGAGCAAAATATTCGTGTACATTTTCCTCCTGCGGAATTTAGTCACTTCCGTGGAAGCTGCTCCACACACACGAGAGAGACAGAGAGGGCTGAGGAAAAATAAAATTTTGGTGAAGATGTGTGTTTTTGTGTATCAGTTTGGGTGAGTGGCCGGCTCATCATCATCATCATCAAGAATTTTTGTCGGGATGACTAGTAAAAAAAATTACCAGATTTCCACCTCCGCCAGTTTTTTTTCGCTGGGTGTGGAGTGGAGGATGTAGCAAGTGAAAATAAATAATTGCAGTTTTAATTGTTGTTTTGTCTTCTTCAAATTTTTACTAACAATGGAGATACAGAGGTGATTGTCCGGAAGAAAAAATAGTTTTGTTTTTGTTTTAAGGAATTTATAGTTATTTAGCTGAGTTTGTGGAGTGCATTGGATTTCCGAACTCTCGGCCACTCTCGCTCGTCATCGGTGACTCACGGGCTGGTTCTTATCAGCCATTTTTGTTCAGAGTTTCTAGAATGAAAACAAAAAAAAATTGCTGGCAGACGAAAGAGGAGGAAAGGGGGAGAGAGGAAAAATATTTTACTGAGAAATAAATAAAATAAATTTATCATTTTTACTTTTTTTTCTAAATTTCGGAGAAATGCTCCGAAAAAGTGTAAAGTGAAAAGGAGGTGTTCATGAGTGTGATAAAATTTACACAAGATAGTGATATTATTATTTTGCATTTCGAGATTTTTGATATAAATTTAAGGAAAAAAGGAATGAGATTTGGCAAAAAAGAAAAATTGGAACTGTGAAGGAAATTTCCTTGAAATGCACTCTTTCATTGGGAATTATACAGAGTGGAAAATTTTGAAAGGGACAAAGTGCAGTTCTTGGAACTTGAAAGGAAAAGTTTGCAATATTTTTTTGCAATTTTTTGGCATCTGGTGAAGTGGAAATAATTTAGTGCTATAATTTTCGCCAATGGTGTTGGTGCTCGACTGATTGTGAGTTGGTGTGGAAAAAGTAGCAGGGAGTATTTTTCGAGTTGATTGTGATTTTGTAACGAGTTGGAGAAACTTTTGAAAAAAATCAAAATGGTGCTGAGAGATTCTAACGATCCTTTAAATCAGTCCAGGGGGATTATGGGCCCTCTGGAGAATGCTGCTGGGGTTCAGAACAACAGAGGAAGGCTGAGACAGAGGTATAGTTAATTACACATTAGTAATTAATTTTGCAAATCATTATAATTATTAAACATAATTTAGGTAGCAAATATTTACATACTTATTTCCATGTTTGCACGAACATTTTTGCAGATTTGACTTAATCAGGAAGCTTGGTCAAGGCACATATGGAAAGGTCCAGCTTGGAATTGATAAAGAAACTGGACAAGAGGTAAATAGTATTTAGGCGTCATTCATAAAATATGTTGGAAGCATAAGTTGAAACTGCATCTGGTATTTTTTCCTTTTAAAAACCACCTAAACAATTCTTCAAAAGGTTTATGACTCATTGAGTGTTGCAGAGAGTGTGTAAATATTTTTTTGCGAATTTGGGTGACGTCACTTACTAACGCCTCCGCTCAACCCAAATAATAATATTGTTGTATTACAGGTTGCGATAAAGACAATAAAAAAGTCAAAAATAGAAACTGAAGCGGATCTAATTAGGATACGAAGAGAAATCCAAATCATGTCTTCTGTCAAGCATCCCAACATCATACACATTTACGAAGGTAATCTTCCCCTTCCCCCATTCCAACCCCAGCCTCCAACATTGTTTTAAATGAAATGAGCCTTCTCAAAACACAATCTTGATTTTAGAGCAGTTTTCGAGAATCGAGAGAAAATGGTCCTAGTTATGGAGTATGCCGCTGGAGGTGAACTTTATGATTATCTTAGTGAACGAAAAATTCTTCAAGAGGATGAAGCCAGGAGGATATTTAGGCAAATCGCTTCCGCCGTGTATTATTGCCATAAGGTAGAGAAAAAGTCGCAAATTTCAACATAAAAATATTACTCCGTAATCCCTCCAACCTCGACCTATCTCCCAACCTTGGAAAATAAAATGTGCTAATACCTCAAGAAATGAGAGGATGGCAAAGCTCCTTCAAAATTGACAATTAAGACCACACGCCGAGCCAATTTTCTTTTTTGGTGTGTATATTGGCACCTCATCAATACCAGTAATTAGCAGCCAAGAAACAAATTTGGCCTTTGAAACAAGCTCTTATCTCTTTATCGGAATTTATTTGCAATTTTAAGGGAGCATATGTAAATTATGATACTTATGTAACTTTCTTGCAAACTCTTGTAAGACGTTTGTTACATAAATATTCTCGTGATTTCATTTGATGATTTTTTTCTGAAAATTTGACGTAACGCAATTAACGACTGGTTCCATGTAAAAAATATTTTTAGTTTAGATCCCTCTGTTGATTTATTTCTGCAGCACAAAATATGTCACCGTGACCTTAAATTGGAGAATATCCTCCTTGACGAAAAATTCAACGCGAAGGTAACCTTTTTTTTAAAAAAAATTTTAAACTCGTGCAGATTTTTTACTCTTCAAGAAACACTCATTTTACCCCTTTTCACATTTTAGCGCTGGCTAATTGTTCGGCTATAAATCATAATCAGGTTGTTGTAGGTGCTGAAGGTGCTGCAGGTGGGGATGGTGCTGATGGGGGTCAGAATCACGTTGACGATAGAAAAGGTAAGTTTTTTAAAACTATTTTTTTTTCTCGGAAATTCCGAGAATATTTGTATCATTATTATTATTTGCTTCCCACTTTTTGAAGATTCCGGATCCCCGACAAAACCCAAAAGAAAAATTCATTCAAAGTCAAAATCCAAATCTTCCCCTCTTCTCGATCTCATCCCAGATGTTCGAGAAGAGCTCGAAATACCTTCCCCTATTGGTGGCCGAGATGACGATGAATGTGATACTTTAAGCGAAATCAGTGAAATCCAAACTGTTGCAGATGAGTTTGGAGAAGATGCTGTTCTTCACAGAGCTGTAACTTCGACAGACGCGCCGCCAAGACCGAAGAAGAAAAAGGAGGAGAAAAAAGTGAAAGAGAAGAAGGAAGAGGTAGCAGCCGAACTTACTCTAGAAGTCCCACCAGCTCCAGAACAGAAAAAGACTGAAGAAGCTTCAAAACCTGACGCAGCAACGGAAACTGTGACGAAAGAAAAGGTGACAGAAGAAGGAACTCCGAAGGTGGTAAAGAAAAAAGTGAAGCCGAAGGTGACACCGCCAACAGAAGAAGCTGCCCCAGTCTCTTCAGCGACACCAGCAGAGAAGCCTCTGGAGATTGCAACAACTTCATCATCCCGAGAGGTAACTCCTGTTCCACCTGCTGCAGCCACGGTAAAAGAAAAGTCATCGACGCCAGACAAGGAAGGTACTCCAGACTCGACTGGCGCCAAGACTAAAAAACTCAAGGAAAGAGCAGACTCCGTGTCACCAACAAGAATAGAAAGACGCAACTCCAAAGTCATTAGTCAAAAGACGGCAGAGCTAATTCAAAATCTGGAAACGAAAGTATCCCCTTCCACTGGCTCCATTTCTGAGCCACCTCCAAAGCCTCCAGGAATAAAGAAAATTGTCATTCCTTCGTTTAAAGTTTCCGATGCTAAAAGCAAATTCGAGTCAAAGCCTCCTCGCCCACTTACCACTTCAGTGTCTCGATCGAAAGCTGCTTTTGAAGCGAAAGCTCTCCAGAGCCAGTCTTCCGTTGAGGAGAAAAGTAAACCTTCAACGACTTCTGGTCCATCTGGAGAGTCTTCTGGAGAAAGATCGTCAACATCTCCAGAACGTAAAACACAGCCAGCTCCACCCCCTACTTCACAAGAAACAAAACAAACTCCACCTCCAGAAGCCCCTAAAGCTGCAGAACCTTCAGTGGAGTCTCACGAGCTTCAAAAACCTGAACTTGAAAAACGATCCGTGTCTCCAGCAAAGAAGCAAGTAACTCCAGAGCCTCCAAAACCATCAGAAACAAAAGCCCCTCCAGCCAACATTGAAGAACCCCCCAAGCCTAAAGAAGCACCTCTACCGCCTCCAAAACCAGCACCACGTGTGGGCGTCGGGAAAATCCAAATACCTGCCGTTCTCGCAGATAAACTCTCCACGAGTGAAGTCAAGCCTGTTCTCATGGACTCTGGAAAAGGGGGTCCACGTCCGGCAATGATGATAGTAAAAGGTAAAACACAACCTTTACCAGATATTCGTAACCTACCTTCAACCCGCACCGCTTCCCCTTCTATCCAGCATGCTGAACCCTCCAAACCTAGTGATGTTACCCCTGCAGCTGACACCTCAAAATCGACTTCTACCACTGCATGCAATAAATGTGCTCCTGAATCTGATACAGAAGGTGAAACTAAAGCTCCACCTTTAGGACCTGCGGCGGCCGCGAAGCAAAAGCTGCTCAGTAAACTACCCCCACCGCCACAAAATAAGGAACAAGCTGTAAAACAGATATCTTCAATGATTACCAAAATCGTCAACAGCGGCTCCTCCAGCAAAGGTCTGAATACGGAAGAAGGTCCTAAAAAGTTTTCTACGTTGCCTCGTGCCGCTAAACCGGAAACAGAGAAGATAATAAAGACCGAAGTCGTTTTCCCCGTAAATCAACCCTCACAGCCGACCCAATCTACCCCTACAGCTGCACAACCCCCACAGCCAACATCCCCTCAAGAGAGAATTATTCCTATACAGTTAGTCGACCAAGGGGAAGAAGCTACAGGAACAACGCCATCTACCCCTTCCACCGCAGTGCCTTCAGCGTCCCCTTCATCAGCTTCAGTTCAACAACCTTCATCTTCCCGGTCTCGTATGGACTCCTTCCGAAGATTAGACTCGAGCAATTCCGTCTTCTCCAGGCAGGACTCGTCGGACACGGAAAGTTGTAGCTTTGCTCCACCCACAAAACTCGAACCAATTCGAAAGTGTCCACGAGAATTCCTCATCCCAATAAAATTAGAAAGTTCTGGTCACACCGTAACTCCAAAAGAGGACCTTACAGCGAGCACACAAGATGCCTCCATAGCGGGTGAAGATGACTTCAGAATGGACTCCAGACTTAGATCCGGTCGCTTCGGGAGACAAAAGAGGTACTCAAGTCTTCTCTCCGATTCCAGTTTTGATGACGACGCTTCCGTCTCAATCTCTCAAGCTGGATCTCGCCGCCCATCTACAACTCCAGGATTACCCCCTGCAGCCACCCATACAAGAAGTAGAAGTCAAGGAGATGAGCAAAGTGTTACTCCTAGCGCAACATTTAAAAGATATCGGTAAGTCACCTTTTAGTAGTTTTGTGTCACCCTTTGTCTCTTTCACATACACGCAACCAGACGCATTGAATATAACAGAGAAAAAATATACACCACATTTCTCCCCCGAATTACACTTTTTTTTTGTTCAAATTTGCTTTTTCAATTTTTTTTTCACGCCGCGGCGCCCTGCTAGTTTACTAATACTTGGTAGCCGAAATTTTATTTCACGCACACAACACGCATTGCATTGGTTCTGCTTTTTTTCTCTTTATTTTTTTTCTCTTCTGTCGCCCACACACTCCATCCATCTGTAAAGGTGATGCGATGCTCTGGTTGTTGCTGTTGCTGAATAAAAATCTGTCTGACCTCAACAATCAAAACTATTCTTCTTGTTTCTAAAAATTCAAAAAAAAAACCATTCCATGCCATCACATCACCATCTACCGGATGTCGGTGAAAATTTATTATTCTTCCCTTCGCAAACTCTCAGATCCCGTCGTCATGCTACTGCAGCACCGGACATGTCGCTGGACAGGAGTGACTCCTTTTCTTCTGCTGAGGAGGATGAGGAAGACGCTTTCCAAGTTTTGACGGCAGAGTCCCTCTTTTCCAATTTACTTGATAGGGTGCGCAACCTGACTAGAAGAATTAATCGGGATGATCCCCTCGTTACCCCGAATTGGAGTACGGAGCCTGGAACTTTTGGTTTGTGGGGGGCTTCCCCACTTCGAGAATTTATGAGCAGGTGAGTAAAAAATAAATGTTTTTTGGGAATTTAAAAAAGTTTTTTTAAATGAAATTTTTTCAATTTTTTTGAAAGGGCTCCATCGGAAGCCCGATCTTTTGCCAGCTCTGCCCCCGGAAGCCACACTTCAAGCCACCGTAAATCCTTCAGTAGAGAGCCATCCGCTACAATAGCAGGAGGGGGACCGGGATCCGCTTGGAGGAGAAGTTTAAGCAGGGATCTTTCCGGAGACAGTGATTCCGGCCATTCCCCTTCGAACGTGAATCCTCAATCACGAAGTGAGTCTCATCCCCGCCCTAAAACTAACACTGAATTGACTAATGACGACGCTAACAATAACAACCCTGACGATGACAACTTCGGGGTGACTAAAACAACCTCATCAGCGTCCTCCAGTGCTCCCGCCTCTAGTCATGATAGTAGTCATAGAAACAGTAACGCCTCATCATCCTCTTCCAACTCGGGGGCCAAGGAAGAGGAAGGTAATAATGTAGCAAAGTCAAGGGAATTTTTAATCCCTATACGATTTGAAAAAGAGGAAGAGGACGGGAATGGGGCGGATGATGAGAAGTCTGGGGATGAGAAATGAAAGTTACTCAAAACAATATTTTTTTTCCTTAGTCTTATTTTTGTCAACTAACCAATATTTAATTAACTAGGGCATCCTTCATAAATGACGTAGACAAAAAATTCCTCAAGTTTGTTTCAATAGTAATGCTTTTTCAATTGTAGTTATTTTTCTTTCCAACATTTATGGATGATCCCTAAAAAAATTTTCAAAAATTAAGTGCACGACTAAATAAATTCTTCTGCTGGCAAAGAATTCTAAAACTAAGTATTATGCATGGTATAGTTAAACTAATTAAACTTGTCCTCTGTATAATTAATTAGAATAACATCAAAAATACAAACAAACATATCAAGATTACGAGTAACTCTAACAATCCATATACGTATCATAGTTCACGTTCGTTTTTGGCTGGAGAGCAGTGATTTTGAAAAGATATTAATGCACATAGGGATCATTCATAAATGACGTGGAAGCATAAATGATTTTTTTTCTCAACGGAATTTATGGATGATCCCATTCTATTCTTTTTTTCTTTACTGTACAATTTTAACCATTGCTAATCCTCTAAAAAAATGAATAAATAGCGGAGAATTCCAAGAAAGATTCCAGCATTCGTCATGGATATTCTTCGCATGTTCTGGCAGCCGCATGTCCCTCGCACGCTACCTCATTTTTAAGACACTGGGGACACCAACCGTGCCGGTGCATTTAAACTCAGAATTTTATTTTTCGTGGTGTCCTGTTGTTTCTAAAGCATGAAGTGACCCTTTTTTTAACTGTCCAGTTTATTAATGTATCAGACTATTAGACTCAGGAATTGTTTTAAATTTGCCGAGCTCATATAAAAAATCTTCCATTCCACTGATTAGTCTGGAGAACTTGGTGTACAGATAGGGGTCCTCTTTCCGCCATGAAGGGATTGCTGAGTGTGGCCCTCCTTGTGGTTTTAGTTGCTGCAGCACTTTGTAGCATTACCTTGTAAAACTTCGAAAGGCAGGTTGACACCAGTTTTTGAGACAAATCGGTGGTTTGGCTTGAACCAATTTTAATCACTTTCCTTCTCCCTTTCTTTTTCTTTCCAAAATACAGTCTTTTGAAGAGCGGAAGGGGTACATAAGAACACAAAATTTAAAAAAAGCGCTCAGCAAGCTCAGCACAAAAGCATTGCCAGATTTCCCATAGCAACCATGAACATAGGTTATCCAGCTAGGTTATCAAAGCTACTTTGTTTAGAACTAGTTGCTAGGGTCACTTACAATTACAATAAAATTGGCACTTTTTCACCAATCCCACGTCACATTTTCATTCATTCACATAAACCATTACCACCACCATCCAAATTCAGGTTGTAGGCTCCAAGGGTCCTCTCTTTGAGGCTGAAGGGGTTCAATAAATAAAAATCCTGTTGTTAAGGTAACTAACCAGAAAACTTTTTTCCAATTTTTTTTTCTTCTTCTTCAATTTTCAGCTTGTCGGGGTGATTTGGGACAGTGCATCCTACTCTATTGTAAAAATAATTCTGTGTAAAAAAAAAGTAGTAGAGCACTGAGCACCTCTCCTTCTCGAACTCTGTGTAAAAAAATGTATATCTCTTTCTTCTTATTAACTTTATCTCTTCATCTATATATCTCTTTTCTTCTTTCTCGAGCATGCCTAGATTTTTATTTCACCCCAGAAGCTAATGATATTAAATTTGTTTACAATTTTTATTTATTTCTCAAAAAACTATCTTGTTTTGCTAATTTGGCTTGTAGTATGCTTCCTTATTATTTATTTAGAAAGTTATTTATCTAATATAACTAATCGAATGATTAGCTACCTTCCAGTCAATATTTTTTTACTGGAAAAAAAAGTATTTAAATCTTTATTTTTAATTTTCTAATTTTCGCGCCATAAAAACCATTATAATTTGCAATGTCCCAAGTCGCCCTGTCTACCAAGTTGAGGTTGAACTGACACAAGTGCACAGCTAAAATAATTTTTTAAAAAATAGAAACACAAATATTTATTTTTTTGTTACAAATGCACTCCGCCGCACTCACAAACTCCGCTAGTAAATAATTTAATTTAACAATTTGAAACATTTTAATATGAGGTGGATCTAAGTTTGTTTTTGAAATTGGTGCTGTTGTATATCCCATCAAGGAATTAAGTCTCAAGTCACCCCACAGCAGCAAAAAAAATCTTTAAATTTCAAACATTTTTTTAAAAATATCATTTTCCCCGCTAATTTTTTTTCTTTTTAAAATTTTTCTCCCACAGCTCAACTCTCATCCCGGCTATCTTCCGATTTATACGGGATTCCTGGCGTCACCTCGAGCTCCGTCCGGTCTCTCCCTTTGTCCTCTAAAAGGTCACCTTATCTCAGCCAAAGGTCTGTCAACGACTCCGAACTACTTCAATCTACAGGCTCTGCTACTCTCGCATCTCCTAGATACTCCCGAACTCTCAGCCATGCCGACTATGGCACATCTTCAGCCTCCCGAACCCTCCCACTTCGACGCTCCTTGAAAACGTTTGACCGCTCTCCTCCAAACATCCCTGAATACGACACTTCCTCTTTAGTCCCTCCATCATCACGACATAGTCTTCTTGACGGAGGAAAATACGAACCCGGAAGTTATCTCTCTAGACTACGCTCAATGAGCCGGGATCGAGAGCGAGAAAGCTCGGTAACAAAGTCTCTTCTGGGCACATCCGGTGTTTACTCTTCTGGGGAATGCAATGGGTGGGTGGGTGGTCTTCATGATGGAGGTTATCAGGCAACTTCGTCATATTCAATTAGTCCAGTTTCCACCACAGTTTCTCTTGACTCTGCTGGAGACTCTTTGCTATCTCCGAATTCATCATCGTACTCGATTCTTCGCGGGATAAGCCCCCAACCGGAGTCATCATCTTCTAGATTATCAGTTCAAGAAAAGATGAACAATTATTCCCAATATTATCAAAGTCTAAGCCAGCATCCATTAAGAAGAGTGGCGATTGCGAGTCCGAGTCAGATTCATTCTCAAAATGGGACTCCAACAACGACCCCCATGAATCCAGGACCAAATGCCCCCTTTGGAGTGGGACTCTCTCAACTAGGCGGTCGACCTTCTTCGATAATCTCAGAGTCTTCAGCTCTCCCCTTGACGGTGTCCACGACAAATTGTAAAGTTGAGAATGGAATTACATCCCCAAGTGATGAGGGGGCAGGGACTCCACAAATTTTGAGTCCTTCAACAAACGTCTCTTCAGTGACGACCCCGTCTTCATTATCCCCGGCACAGTTGCCTTCCCCAGGGGGAAAGCCTTCACCACCGATTAGAGCAACGGAACAGATTTCCCCAAAAGCAGAGTCAGAAGTGAGATCAAAACCACCAGTGGGAAGTGGCTTGGCGTCAACGTCGAGTATCCCGAGATGGCCTACCGTGCAAGTAAGGCAGCATAGGCCTTTAAGCATTTCAAGTTTTCCTGACGGTCAAAGAGCAAGCTCAGTGTCAAGAGTTTTGTCTCCTCCCCCTCAAGAAAAAGAAGGGGGTGGGGTAGAAGCATCAGTTCAGAAAAGAAGGGAGTCTCGAGCCACAAGTGTGGAAAGGATAACAAGACTATTGGAAAGAAAATCAATGCCGAGAGAAATGACTCCAACAGGGAGTGGAACGGAAACTCCTTCAAAACCCAAAGTGGAAGTTACTGAGCCCCTTTTAGGAAACGGGGTGGAGGCAAAACCCAGTGGGTTGAAGAAACCAAAATTTCTGCAAAGTTTAGAAAAAAAGTGGGAAAAGTTAACCCACTCAGGGTCGAAATCTGGAGAAGAATCTAATAAAAATGGAGGGAAAGCTGAAGAAGCAGTGAAACCTCCTCCAGTTGAAATTCCTCCTTCTTCCGAGCCCAGCACAAGACGCTCCAGCGAGGATAGTAGTACTCATGAGGAAAAAATAAATGAGTCTGTTCTTCTGAGAAGGGCGCTTTCTCCAGAGAAGAAAGTGAAAACCAATAGACTCGCTTCAGGAGGAACCGTTAATTTGATGTTGGGAAAGTTTAAAAAGTTTCAAGAAACGCCAGCGCCGGAAAGCCCGAGTAAAATACCTACCGGAAGACCTCCGATAGGTAGCGCTGCTGCAGCTGCAACCTCGTCAAGTAACGGACCTTCTTTGGCTCCTCCAGGTCCAGCATTAACTCCAGTAACAAGATTTGGTCGAAGACTTCAAGCTTACACTGGCGCTGCAAGCGACAGCGTGCTAAGCCTCTCCGCTAAAGAAAACGGAAGGGGTGAGCCTGAAGAAAGTGGAATAATTAAAAGCGCCGTCATGGCTCAGGTGAAGCGTCGACCTAAAATTGAAATAAAAAAGGACATCCCTTCCTCCCAACAAGGGCCTGTACTACCATCAAAACTTGAAGGAATTCAACCTCCCCCGGAAGTTAAAGGAGAAGGAATACCTTCAACAAAATTGAGTGTTTCTTCAGAACCAAAACCTCCTCGAGTGGAGAGTCCTCTACCGGAAATTCAAATTGAACCTCCACCCCTCCCCTCTTTACAAGGAGGGGATCTTCCTAAAATGGATTTATCTTCATTATCCCCCATTTCCGTGACAGAAAGTGTTCCACATTCTTGCAGTTCTGTGTCCATCGATGAAAGTTTAGCTCCAAGTCCTCCTCCTCCTTCAAAAGAGGCTGAAGATGCGGAAAGCGTGAGTGACAGGATTCTTAGAAAAAGTTTCTACAATAGATTTAACCCTGGTCTTGACAAACCCCGAAGAACTCAAAGTATCGGTCCGAATCATTCATTACGAACTGGCTCCACTTCCGGTGGAGGTTCTTCAGCTCAAAGCAGAAATTCTACAGCAGCTAACAGGCTCTCTACAGGAAGCACTAGTAGCCGCGGTGGTGCCGGCACCAGAGCATCTTCTACTCGTCGCTCTATCAGCCCTTCGGCTTCCACAGTGGCAAGCTTTGACTCCAACAAGGACAGCGATACAAGCTCCCAACCTCGCTCTCCATCCCCGTGGAGCTCCTCCTTAAATAAGTACCATCCTAATCCTCTTTTCAAAGAGCTTATCACCAATGACAACGAGTCCTCAAGGGCTTCGGATGTTGGAAAGAAAACAGAATATTCGAGAAGGATCACCTCCAAACTTAGCAAACTTTTGAGAGAAATCGAGTCCGACTTGAATAGCTGCCAGTTGAGTAAAACTGCTAGTGGGATTAGTGAAGATGGGGATTCAACCTCTTTAATGCTTTTGGGCGGAGGTCATTCAAATCGGATTCTGCCAAATGGTTCCTCTTCTGTGGGGAATGGGGATGTGAATGGGGATGGGGGAGAGTGAAGAAAAACAGAAAATCGAGAACAACGAGAATGTCTGTGAAACCAGTTTTTTTACGTGTTTTAGTTCTCCTATAATCTTCCTAAAATAAAGTTGTGAGGGGTTGCGGGCGGAAAATTTGAATCTTTTATAATAAAATAAATGAATAATAATAATTTAAATTTTCATCACCTATTGTATCACATGTTTAAAAGCGTAAATAAAAACTGACCTTAAGCCAATTAATTAATTATGAATATATGAGTTATTATATTTCAAGTAAATACTATTGTTGGTTATTGTTACAAGTGCTATGATTAAACTAGTAGTACAATAAATATATACTTGTTAATAACTCTAATTGAATCCATTAAATAATTAAAATGATTAATATCATATCAAGTTGCATTTAGTCAAGGAATTGTTTTTGATTGTGGGATTGAATGCCATTTTAAACAATAAAATAAAATTGATTGTTTGTGATAACCGGAAAAAAGGATGCATTGTAAAATATTTGAATAATTTTCCTAAATTTTCTACCATGATTTTCCTCATGCCTTCCTCAATTTCCAAGAAAAGAAAATTAGTTCTCGTGAGAAATCTTATGAACACATGCAACCAAAAAAGCTCAAACAAATTGCACTCGGAATTAGCCACGCACTACTGCCATAAACTTTATATGGGGATTTCCGTACCCCCTTAGACCCCCCTTAGATTTGTATTCTCTTTCACTACTGCTGCGTCAATCCTTGCGTCAATTTATCCAAAATTACACGGTAATTTACTCTTCTCTTGAAATGACCGAGCAGAGACAAAAATTGAACTTGATCTAGATAGCGAGTATATTTGACAAGTCCCGTCAAATCAGGAATACGGCAGTCAAAACAGGATAAAGAGAGATAGATTTACGGTACTGTAGAAAACTCAAGAAAATGTGTGCATAGCTAAATCAAGTCAAAGGAGGAACATGTTCCTCTCAAATATTACGCAATATCATGCATACAAATCAATGATAAAACTCTCTTCTCCCATCTCTCACTCTACAACCATCACTAAATTTGAAAGGAACAAGCATATTTATGCATTTTTCCCCATTACAAAAGATATCTCCACACATGAACAAGAATAGTCTGAAGACCAGTTTAGCCATAAGATCCATAAGATTATTTTTGTGATAAACATGATTTACGTTTTTTCCTTCAAATGCACCAAACCTGCTTCCATGAGAAAAATACAAGTTTACACGAGGGGCTTTGCGCAAGTGGATAAAAGAATCCTGGATTTCCCCAAGCATGAGAAAATTTCCAGAAATACTCCCACCTCTACAAGCTCAGCTCTCAGCCTTCTTTGAGACCAATCCAGGGTGGTCAGAATTGAAATGAGAATTTCCTATTACTTCATATCTGACCTTGCTATCAGACAGATGTAGTTTCTTGGAACTGTTGGCGCCATTATCCTTATCCTCAAAGTCTTTGTTTTAGTTTATATTGGTTTCTTTATTAGAGAGATGAAATGAGGAGGTTTTCAGTGCCAAAGTTGAAATTCTACTGGGAGCTTGTTGTCACCAATATCCCTGTCCTTGTCGGACTTTGTTTTCTGCCTGCTCTGTTGTCAACGCTTTTCGTTTTGAGAATAACCTGGTTGAGGATTAAAGGGAAGATATAAACTGAGGACGAAATGGGGGTGAATCTCTCTTGGGAAGTTTTCATCCAGAAAAAGATTCTCCGGGATTAGCCAGCATTTCTTTTTGGATTACACTGAGTGTTTACCAAGTATCCACCCATGAGGGGGAATCATAGAAGAAAAGTGATTCCAGTTTTAGTTTTTTAATGAAAGTAAAAGTTAGGAAAAAATATTTGGAATTTATAATCCTATCAAATCCTTTTGAAATAAAGTTAAATTATCAACTACAATGTCATCCATGCATGCTCTTTATTTTTTTCATTTCTTATCAAAACTCAAAACAAACAATGTGATATCCACAGCAAGGAGCTGGAAAAGGAGAAAAATATCATTTTAACGTTTATTGATTTGTTTCATTACGTAATTTTTTTTTACCTGAGCCAGAAATCCATAGTCAAGTTTGTACACGCCTTCCAAGCCCATCCCAACTTGACCTGATTCCACATCCTTCACCAACTCATTCCATTCTTCTCCATTGACGCAAAACTTAGCTCTGTTTGATCCATCCAAAAGCCAGTTTTTGAATATGGTCATCTATCAACAAATTAAAGCACTTTGCTAAATTACATAATTTAAATTTACTTGTTTAAAAATGAAACTCAAATTTATTTCTCACCTTTCGACGCACGTTTGCATACAACAAAAGGCCTATTACGAGACAACCCATGTTCAAAAGTAAATGGCCAATTCTTGCAAAGCTTGCCGAGCGAAGGTCGTCATGAAAATAAAATATATGTTGCATTGTATTCTCCAACATCCAAATAAGAAAAATAAACGCCCACCTTCCATTGATAGCATTCGAGATCATCTTTATACGTGTAAATTCTGAAACTATTAGCTTCTGAACTTTTCCAGGATCTATTTTCCAGTCAGTTTTTATCTCGTCGAGAACATCTTGCAAGGAATCTGCTGCGGAGTGAAAGGATGTTGGAAGTGTGCAAAAGAAAAAAAACTGCATTTGTGCATAATTCGCTTGTTGACTAAATCTTAGAAAAAATTCCATCCCTCCCAAAGCAACAGCTTCTAGCAAGGAGGATGATAATCCTTGAAGAAAAAATCTCGATTTCCCCCTTTCCACAAGCCATTCCATTCCTTTAGGAGAAAATACAAAGCCAAGAGAATTTTTCCAGAATGCGTAAAATATTATGCTTGAAAAGAGGTAAACAGGGCAAAGTTTAACATATAGAGAAATCCATGATCTCCAGGAAGATTGAACTCTTTTCCGTCGACATTCTAAAAGATTTAAAACCACTGTTGTCTGAAGTTGTCCTTCTTTGCTGAAAAGTATCCAGGGGAAGAGAATTATTTGGAAGAGGATGAAGGGAAGGCGTAAAACTTCAAAATAGGATTTTGCCGAGGACACTTTCAAATCAAACCCAAGGCTGGATGGCTTTGCTATGGTTGTCCAGAAGAAAATAAAACTAGCCGCCCATGAAGAAAAACAGGCGATCTAAAAATATCAGTCAAAAATTGTCTTTCTAAGTTGTCCAGAATTTTTAAAATGCCATTTTAGCTAACCTTTTGGAAATTTGTGCTGGATAAAATCCAAGAGGCAGTTGCAGTGTTGTAAACAAATTTGAATGGAACTTGGAGAGTGTAAAATGAAATTGTAAAGTAGCTCTGGAACGGGTTAAACTTAAACTTTTTAATTTGAGCCTTTTCCCTCTTTACAAAAAGCTGGAGAGTGCTTTCCATGAAGTTGTCAGATTTTTCTGGAATCTCCATTATGAATAATATAGAGGAATTTTCTTCTTCTTGAAACTCTCTCCTCATCATTCCAGTGAGGGTAGATGTCTGAAGAAGAAATAAATTTGCATAATTTTGTCCCACATTGAAAACCAATTACGCAAAAAAGCATTCCTATCATTTGATCAAACTTATTTTCCCTAAGTGTTAATTATTTGCCTTCTAAAACGCCCAAATAATACAAGGGTAGCTTTTATAATTTAAAAAAATCAAGAAAAGATTGCCCATTTCTTTATTAAATTCATATTACCATTTCACAATTTCTTTCAAGGTTAAAGCCAATCTGCTTGGAAAAACAAGTAATTAAGCATTTTAATGTTTTTCTTGTAAATAAAAATTTAGCTTTTAAAGTGATTAGTTGAAATTTACGAAAACCCAAGACCAGTGATTTAGTACTAGTCCACTGGTACGGGATTTTATGGTGGGGGTGGGGGTCCTCACTAAACTTACAGACAAGTACCAAAGACTAATCCAATGGTACGGGATTTTACAGACCAGCAAATTAGATTTTTTCAAATTATTTTGTGCGATAAGTGAACAACAGGCTTCTAGTTTCTTATAAGCTACATCGAGAAAAAAAACCTTCTTCGGGCCCTTCCGCATTCTCCACGGTCTCTCAGGCTGGATGGTTCGAATTAAACATGGGATTTACAGTAAATAATTTAACCTGGCCTGTACTACATTATCATTTTTCAGCATTTATAACTAAAATTAATTTGAAAGTATCTTTTGTATTATCTTTTGGACCAATTCAGAAAGGCCATTTAGGTTTAACTGTTGTAATACGAGTTGTTTTTACCAAAATAAAGTTTATTCCCCCATTAAATATACTTCTTCTCCTTACAACTACTCTTAACAGCAACTTCATTATGATCTAGTATTTGTAATGCATATCATATCATCATTAACTAACCAAAATAATTTGGAAACAAATACAATGTTATCCATTTGTCACTGCTGAATCCTTTGGCTCAGTTGGTATAAAAACAAATTTAGCAGTGAAGGACCACGAGAACAACTTTCTGCCTGTAGGAAGCTTAATTTCGAATTATAGAAAGAAAATCTATTAATTCTTTTGACTAATCAATTAAAGGCAATAAACTACTCCTGGTTGATCAGATACTTTAATAACGAATTAATTAGCAAACAAAACTATCAATTTATTCTATTAGTACGGCATGACCAATGAACCTCTCTGTCCGACGTAGAGCAGTTGACTTGAGTAACTAACTTTAACTATTTAATTTAAATAACAAATCTCGACTATTTAATTTGAGTAACAAACCTCAACTTGCTTGCTTGACGGCACAAGACTTACTTTTAACTATATACTCAATACAAAGAATATGGCTATGACAAACGCAAAACTACATTAAGACACGAAAAGAACAGAAATAAAAACTCGGAACACAGAAAAATCCCCTCCGCTAAATATTCAGTTGCCCTCTTCCACATTCGAGAATCTTAAATATTTATTGGGAAGAGCATTCCTCTCAGCGACACTATGAATGTTCCATCCATTTTTTACTCATTATTCGAGTGATGGTAGACGTCTGGAAAATTTAATTTGCATGATTTCTCCCACATTGACAACCAATTTACAAAAACTCAATCTTATGATGAAATCAAATTTAATTTTCCTAAGTGATATGTTCATTTTAAAAAACTCGAATTATGTATGGGCGGCTTTTATCATCAATTAATTATCAAGATAAGATTAGCTAGTGCTTTATCCAATTCATATGAATATTTACTCAATTTCTTTCAAGGCTAAAAAATACAAGCTGCTAGGAAAAAAAGTAATAACGCATTTTTGTTATAATTAATTGGAATTATTAATTAATGTAATATTTAGAATTTATAAACCAGCCAAAATCATATTGAAATAAAGGACACTGTCCTCCAAGAATGTTCTATTTTTCATGTCCTCTTATTTCTCAAAGCTCAAAACAAACAATGTAATATCCACAGCAAGGAGCTACGGAAAAGGAGAAAGGATTCACATTTTAAAATTTATTGATTAATTTACCATGTCGAGAATTTTTTTACCTGAGCGAGAAATCCAAAGTCAAGTTTGTACACGCCTTCCAAGCCCATCCCAACTTGACCTGACTCCACATCCTTCACCAAATCATTCCATTCTTCTCCATTGACACAAAATCTAGCTCTGTTTGATCCATCCAAAAGCCAGTTTTTGAATATTGTCATCTATCAAAATATTAATACACTTTGCTAAATTACATGATTTAAATTTTTTGCATGATTTAAAAACTATATTCAAATGAATTTCCAAACCTTTCGATGCACATTTGCATAAAACATCAGACCTACTATGAGACAGCCCAAGTTCAAAAGTAAATTGCCAATCCTCACAAAATTTGCAGAGCAGAGATCATCATGAAAATAAAATATATGCTGCATCGTATTCTCCAGCAACCAAATGAGGACGACAAACGCCCAAGTCCTATTCAAAGCATTTGAGATCATTTTTAAACGCGTGAATTCGGAATATATCAGCTTCTGAACTTTTCCAGGATCTATCTTCCACTCAGTTTTTATCTCCTCTAGAACATCTTGCAAGGAGTCTACCGCATAGGAAAAGGATGTTGGAAGTGTGCAAAAGAAAAATAGCTGCAATTGTGAATCTATTATGTGGCAGGAAAATCTTAGAAAAAATTCCATCCCTCCCCAAAAAACCTTTTCCGGCAAAGAGGATGATAATTCAGGAAGAAAAAATCTCCCTTTTCCCCTTTCCACAAGCCATTGCAATCCTTCATGGAGAAAACACAGAGTCAAGAGAATTCGTCCAGAATGAGAAAAATATTGTTCTTGAGAAGAGGTAAACACTGCAAAGTTTAACAAAAAGACAAATCCATGATCTCCAAGAAGATTGAACTCGTTTCCGTCCACATTCTAAAAGATTTAAAACCAGAGTCGTTTGAAGTTGTCCTTCTTTACTGAAAAGTATCCAGGGGAAGAGAACGACTTGAAGGAAGTAGAAAGGAATCCGGATAACTTGAAAATAGGCTTTTGCCGAAGTCACCTTCAAATCAATTCCGAAGCTCGAAGGTTTTCCTAAGGATGTCAAGAGGAAAATAAAGCAGGCCACCCATGTGGACAAGCAGGCGATCTAGATGTAAGACAAAATATTTATTTTATTTAAATTTGTCCAGAATTTAAAAAATATAAACTCAAACTTAGGTTTAACCTTCTGGAAGCTTGTACTGGATAAAGTCCAGAAGGTAGTTTTGACGTTGTAAACAATTTTGAATGGGACTTGAAGCGTGCAAAATGAAATTTTAAGGTAGCTCTGGAAAGGATTAAACTCCAACTTTTTAATTTGAGCCTTTTCCCTCTTCCCAAACAGCTGGATAGTGTTTTCCATGAATATTTCCGATTTTTCTGGAATCATTGTGAAAACTGTGGAGCAATTATTTTCTTCACAAAACCCCTTCCTCATCCTTCCAGTCAGGACTATCGTCTGGAGAAGTTAATTTGCATGATTCTGTCCCAAATTCAAACCAATTATACAAAAAGAATTTTCATTTTCTGTCTAAATTTAATTTCCCCAAGTGGTATTTCCCTCCTTCAAAAACACAATTAAATTAGGTCCGCTTTCATGACATAAGAATTCTCAAAAAAAGATTACCCAGTTCATTCTCCCATTCTTATTAACACTTGCACTCATTTTCAAGGTTAATGGCAAGCTGCCAGGAAAAAGGTGATAAAACATTTTATCGCTTTGCTCCCTCCTCTCGCTCGCTATAAAAAGGAGAAGAGGATGAAGCATCTTGCTTCATTTGGTTCTTGGTTCTTGGCGAAGTTCGAGTCAGAATTTTACATTCCATCAATATCAATACTTTGGTAGCAACTTTTTGGACGATTGGAGTTCCTAAACTTATAAATTAAAGAAATAACTTTTTAAAAAAATATGAATGTACTTTACAAACTAAATTAACAATTGTAGAAGCAGGCATTTGCTGAAAATTTGCTTCTTTTACAGTTCTATGACTTAAATCTCCATAAGAAAGTTTTTAAAAATATCACTTCAAAAGTATTTAAATATTAATAAGAAAAATGTTCACTCTCCTGCTAAAAACAAATAACTGATAAATGTGCATTCATGGCCATGGATTTTTTCTCTGTTTGAGCCTCAAAGTAATAAACTTTGTTTGACGTCACATAACATGAAACATGAGATGAGGGGGAGTAGTTTTTTTTCTGAAAGCGGAGGTTATGCTTGACTCAGTTTTTTAATAGCACTTTTATGGTCACTTAAGCCAAGTGCGAACTATTTTGAGTGCCGCAGCTCGGCCCTCATTTAAATTATGTAACAACAAAATTAGAAATGTTCATAATTTATTATAAATTCAATCTACAATCCTGACAAATATTGTAACGTAAAATATTTACTTTTCAAAACTTAATATGAAAAACGTGATATCCAAAGCTAAAAGCTGAAATAAAACAAGTCAATACTAATATTTTTAATTACGTAAACAACTTGCATAAAAAAGTACTTAGAGTATTTACATATTACATATTTCTTCAACTCTTTGAATATTTACTTACCTGAGCTAAAAATCCATAATCAAGTTTATACACGCCTTCCAGGCCTACACCAACTAGACCTGATTCCACTTCCTGGATAAGTCCGTTCCATTCTTCCACTTTAACACAGAATCTTTTCCGAGTGGAGTTCTCAACTAGCCAGTTTTTGAATTTCGTCATCTACAAACCATTTCAAAAATAAATAACTTTCACCATGGAGTTTTTAATAATTTATTTTTGAAAGTTCTTCAAAAACCTTTCTATGCACTTCCGCATATATCAAACAAGAGCCAACAAAACCACCCAACTTCACAAAAAGATTCACTTTCCGTAATTCATCCTTCGAGTTGATGTCCATAACGAAATCGAAAATATGTTGGAGAGATTCCTCCAGCCACCAAAATAAAATGATAACCGCCCAAGAGCCATTTAAAGATTTTGAAATTTTCTTCAGTATTTCATATTCCCCTTTAATGATAGTTTGAGCATATCCCGGCGACAATTTTCTTGACTTTATTAGATCCTCCAGGTTATCTTCGAAATGATCTACAGCAAAGGAGAAAGCTCCAGGAATCGTAATTAAAAAGAATAGTGTAGTCATCCAGTGACGAAGATAGAAAATAAATTGAAAACTTATTTCCACGCACGCCCAAAACCAAACATCTTCTGGAAAGAAGAAATATCTTCCCTGGAGGAAGTAAACTTTCTTGGCTTGGACCCCCAACCAGTAAAAACCTTTTCTGGAAAAAATCCAGTCTCCTTGTGGAGAATGTAGGAAAAATATTGAAACCAATTGGCAAAGACAAATCAGGTGACATATGAATACAGAGAAAGCGACAAAGACCCTTCCTTTTGACGTCACGCTTGGCATCCGGTTTTCCAAACTATTCAACAGAAATATAGTCTTCTTTTGTCCATCCTGACTGAAAAGGACACAAGGGAATCCTACAATTTGGACGAAAATCATTGATATTCGCACCATCTGGAAATATTTCTTGACTGACCATGTTCCCTCTTCAATTGCATAAGCTTTGATGTTAAAAACGAGCACAACATGATAAAACAACGTGTTCAACCATGTCGCCAAACACAGAAATTTTTGAAACTTATTCGAAATTACTTTCCAGCAACCTGAATCCTCCTTCCAAACAATTTTGAAAGGTGTCTGGAGAAAATAGTAGGATAGTTTGAACTAGAACTTAAAGCAGCTGAAATTCATACCTTCCTATCGGGCATTCAAAACAAACCATAAGTTGTCCAGACATTTCCAACTCTTTCACTTCAAGTGACCAATTCCAGACTGTCCATTTTTAGCTCACTGGAGTACCAAAAGTACTAGCAAGGTCGAGCTTTGTTCTGTCGAAATCAATAAATACAGGTGGGCAGGTGAAGTCAGTAATATTCTAAATTAATTTCTTTGAGCGCTCTCTCCCCTTTATTATTTTGAATGGGCGTGACAACTTTTTCTTAATGTAACCAAGAGAAAAATTGAGAAAAAGGGAAAAGTATGAACTGGTAACACATAAAGACTTTTGCTCTGCACCGTAGGTGGTGTAGCTCGGAAACAAGTTACAAAAGATTTACTTCACCGTGATTGAGTTTTGTGATGAGAAAATGTTTCCGATTATTATACTTTTCTGGAGGAGGAATAAGGAAAGAAAGAATAATCTTAAAAAAAGAAAAATATTGAAATTTTTACAAGTTGAACAATTTATTGCAATTGAAGTATAGACGTCTAATGGTAAAGGATGACAGTTGAGTTGTAAATATGTAGGTTGGGAGTTTTAAAGAAAATTTTGCAAATGACCAAATACTAGGTATGCTGGAGGGATTCCTCCAGCCGGCAAAATAAATTGAATAGTGCATAAAACCCGATTTTGAAAATTTCTTCAACATCTCGTATTCCCGTTTCAAGATAGTTTGAGAATATCCCGGTTTATTAGATCTTCCAGGATATCTTAAGCACAAAGCTCCAGAAGTCGCAATAAGAAAGAAGATTAAAGCCATCCAGTGACGAAGCATCCAATTAAACAAAATTTCAAGCAAAGGGAAAGTTATGAATTTAAATAGTTGTTAATAATTGGAGAAATTAGGTATTGCGTGTCCGCTCTGGGAAAAGTTGTAAGGAAGTTTTGCAAAGTTTGAATACTACATATGACTAACTTATTTTAGCTTGATTTTTTTAAGACAAAAATATTTGCACTTATTTCCAGTCTTGCTTTAATTCAAGTTTAACTACTCCGCCAAACTTGCATTTTACAGAAAACGGATTTCAGATTTGTACTTTACGCCATAAAATACACTACAAATAATATTTCGTTTGGCCTAGTTCAGACACTTCCCAAACCAAAAGAGAAAAATTAAACAAAATTTCATAATTTGAACAAGCTTGAGCTGTAGACGTGTGTATTGAGTGATATTCATATGAATACACGATTATGGAAGCTTATAAATTATAATGCTTCATTTATCAGTTTTAATCTGCAGTGTTATACGTGCATGAGTGTGAAGGACATCATTTCAAGATAAAAAGGGATGTAAGATAAGTACTCCAGCAGAGACACTCCTTAAACTTGCCAGCAGTTTAAGTTTGTTCGTAAAAAATCCTCCTTAAATAATTTACAACATAGAACACAGTTTAAGTATTTAAAAATACAGCTAACTAAAGCTAGCTATACTTAGCTTACACATTGACTATATAAGATTGCATAAAGACAGAAAAAAATGGAAACTCTACTGGTCGACAATGTTACATTTGCTGCAAAAAGATTTATGTCAAGCAAAACACTTTTAAAGTGAGAATTTGCCAACCATAAATCTCGAGTTGTAAACGGAAACGAGAAACGAAACGATAGTCATAAAAGGACCTTGTCGATAGTCAATTTTTGTGACCTTGTCGTTGACTGATAAGGAGAACAGTAAATATCAATAAAAGGACGTAGTTAATTTGACAAACAAGGTTAGCAATTGGACTGCTGATAATATGTTAAATGTTTGCTTACTCACTCCTCATCACATATTCTGGTTATGCAAACCTGAACAGAATTAACTGTACAAAGGGATTTGCAGTCAACTGAGCAAATTGGATTACTTCGTTTTTTCTCGTAGTGGAAAATACGATTGGCTTCTGAACAACTGAACAAGTCAGTCTCGTAACACTTACCTCAAGTATACACTTTGTGCAGGGGGATTGAAAACGTTGACACTGATACGTTGTAAGTATCAAAAGGTGATGAGGATATTCCTGTTTTGTCAACTTTTTTGCGTAACAATGAATAACAATAGGAAAGACGAATATATGTGAAGACAATAATGAAGGAATTAATGTGTTTTTAAAGTGAGACATAAATGGGGACTTGTAAGTGAATGGCAGATAGTAACGGTAATTAGGAGCAGAAAATTATTAGCCCATTACCGGCATTAAATCCTCATCATCCACAGTACCTGCTGCTGAAAAAATTTCGTGTGAGGTCTACAGATGCACTTGTAAAGAGGTTGTACAATGTGTGACCAGACAAGACTTAAAGAACGGGATCTGAAGGTAACAAACAATGTGTAATACATACTTCAACTTAATTTTTCTCATCTGTACATTTATGCATTCCGTGGTGAATGCTATTTTGCGTAGGAAATAAGGAAAAAATCTCGTTCATTAGCTCTCATGGAAATTGTAATGAATCCGAGATATAAACTTGAAGTGCAAGGGAGGCATAGTGATAATATCAAAATCTGCACACGCACAAGACCGGAATTTTCCGAATTCATGGGTGCGACTTCGGCCGCGCCCATTTTTTTGCCAAATTTTTCTCTGCTGAACAAGAGCGTCGTTTTGAGGTTATTTCCAGCCTTCTACGACGCCCCGCTCAGTTTATGGAAACTTTTAGTGCAACTCCCATTTTTTGAAATATTCTATTTAAAGCTTGGAAACTACATGGAACGAACTGGGACAACCTTTCAATGATATATTATTGGTTTGCATGAAGTCTCCAGTTCGTTTCAAGCAAAAACAGGCGAAATATGACTGACTGACATAACTGAAGGAGAAACTGGACAACCTTCTGGATGAAGTCTTATTTAGATGGTCTATTCTGCATGGTTTTATTCCTCAGGATGAGGTGTTTACATGCATAGGATAGCATGTATGGTTTAGAGCCTAGGTAATACCTAGGTTTTGTTGTAGGTGGTGGGATTGTTCTTGTTGCCACAGACTCTAAGATGGGATGGCTGGAAAAGTGAAAATTTTTCCACGGGTGTTCCAGAATTTTTAAACACGTTGAGACATGCATATATGTTGATTTTATGAATACCTGTGTCTCATAAAGCTATAAATGGCCCCCTAACAAGATGAATGAAAAATTTAGCAATAGTTTTCCATTAAGTACGTGTATTTATGTACTTTCAGCAACACTTTATTCGTTTTCACACATAAAAGGATGTAAAGAAACATGATTTTCAAAAGGAAAAATCATAATATTTGAAATTTAAACTAAATGCATAACAATTCTTGCAAAAACATCAAATAAACGAAGCATACATGATATGTACATTGTCATATTAGATATAAACTCGGCCTTTGCCAATTTCTCTGTAAGTTTAACTTATAAGTTCGTTATTTTTTCCTTGGGACCTTCTGAATGGGGCGCATCGTTTGGTAAGTCGCATATTTTGACGGAACTCTACATAATCCCAAACATGTCTCCGTGACCTCCCCTGATTAGCAGTTATGAGATGGAAGGTATCCGTTGATGGGAAATTAAATGAGAAGATGCTGTAAAGTGATACAATGGAGAGAAAATTGTGAAAAAGTGTGGGAAAGGGAACAAAAAACAAGTATTTTATGGTATGATATTGCTTACAGCAACTTAAAAATAAGCTCAAATTTGGATTTGTTGAAGAATCCGTGCCATTGCGATTGGATTGATATCCAATGCTAAAAGCTGAAATAAAATAAAATTTAAATTTAAATTTAATTTAAAACAAGCAGATTGTATAATATATAACATTTATGTCAACGAACTTCTTTAAATCTTATTTCACTACTTAATTCAATAATTACCTGAGCTAAAAATCCATAATCAAGTTTATACACGCCTTCCAGGCCTACACCAACTAGACCTGATTCCACTTCCTGGATTATTCCATTCCATTCTTCTAATTTAACACAGAATCTTTCCCGAGTCGAGTTCTCAACTAGCCAGTTTTTGAATTTCGTCATCTACAAAACATTCCAAAAATTCTAAACAAGATTCATCGTTATGTTAAGAGTCAGCATTGAAAATTCTTCACAAACCTTCCTATGCACTTCCGCATACACGAAACAAGAAAATACAAAACAGCCCAGTTTCACAAAAATATTCATTTTCCGCAGTTCATCCTTCGAGTTGATATCCATATCAAAATAGAAAATATGTTGGAGAGATTCTTCCAGCCACCAGAATAAAATGATAACCGCCCAAGAGTCATTTAAAGATTTTGAAATTTTCTTCAACATTTCATATTCCCGCTTTATGATAGTTTGAGCGCAACCCGGGGACAATTTTGGTGCCTTCATTAAATTCTCCTGGATATCTTCAAAATGATCTACAGCAAAGTACAAAGCTCCAGGAATCGTAATATAAAAGAAAAGTGAAGTCATCCAGTGACGAAGATGGGAAACAAATCGAAAACTAATTTCCACCCACGCCCAAAACACAACATCTTCTGGAAAGAAGGAATAAATTCCCTGGAGGAAATAAACATTCTTAGCTTGAACCGCCAACCAGTGAAAACCTTTTTTGGAAAAGATCCAGTCTCCTTGGGGAGTAATTAGAACAAAAATTGAAACCAATTGGCAAAGACAAATCAGGTGACATATGACGACACAGAAAGCGACAAAAACCCTTCCTTTTGTCGTCACTCTAGGCATCCGATTTTCCAAATGATTTAAAATAAATATAGTCTCCTTTTGTCCATCCCGACTGAAAAGGACACAAGGGAATCCAACAATTTGGACGAAAATCATTGATATTCGCACCATCTGGAAATATTTTTTTGGTGACCATGTTCCCTCTTCAATGGCATAAGCTTTGGTGTTAAAGAGGAGCACAACATGATATAAAAACGTGTTCAACCATGTTGCCAAACACATAAATTTTGAAACTTGTTGGAAATTACTTTCCAGCAACCTGAATCCTCCTTCCAAACAATTTTGAAAGGTGTCTGGAGAAAATAGTAGGATAGTTTGAAATAAACTTGGAAGCAGCTAAATTTCATAATTTCCTGTACTCAAAAAAGAACAAATTATGATCTAGGATGATATGATTCACCAGAATTTTTTAAGCCCTTTCACCACAAGACGCAAGTGACCAATACGAGTGAATAGGTGGGGTCAGTAATATCCTACATTAATTTCTTTGAGTGCTCCCTCCCCTTTATTATTTTGATAAGGTGGGACAATTTTTCTTAACTTAATTGAAAAAAAACTCATTCTTATGTTGTTACCAAACAATTTATAATCAATCATCCAACCTCAATCACATTCTCTCTTAGCATTTGTAAGTTCTATTTATATAAAAAATTAGACTTCAAGTCGAGTCAAACTGAGTGAGATCAACCCTTCATCTCAAAGAACTGTCATGATGAAAGCATCCATTTCCATCTTTTCGTCATCTAGTGTATTGTGATTCAAGAGCAAAAACACAAAAAGGGAGATTCGGATGTGGATTGATGATGATGGATGACTGTGTCTAAAATTAGAACCGCATACAACCAAGAGAAAATTGAAAATAACTAGTGAGACTAGTAATAACTGGTTACATTACACACAGGAGCTCTGCACCGGATGTGGCGATGCACAAGAATGAGTTATAAGTTTGAAAAGATTAACTTGGGCAGCATTGAATTTGTGATGAGAAATGATGTTTGTGTTTTTTTTTACTTTTTTGGAAGAGGAATAAAGTTAGCAAGTTGTTCTGGGGAAGAAAAATATTGCAATTTTTAAGGAATAAATAAATAATTGCAATTGAAAACTAGGAGACAAAAGTAGTCAAATTTTAAAAGAGGACAGTTTTGTGAAGTAAATACGTAGGTTGGGAGTTTTAAAGCAAATTTAAAATAGTACAATAAAATTATGAACTGTGTTTCAATTTCCTTTTTTATATATGTAGCTCTTCTCGCTTGTGAGTTTGATTTAAACTTATTGTTAGTGGTGGGATCTGAAATATGCATTAAAATTTTCATGCGTTCGTTTTATCCCCCCCCAGTGATACCAAAAGTTATTTATTTGTTATTTTCTTCTTCTTTCAAGGTCATCCCTTTTCTCACAATGTAAGAGAGGTCGCGCTTGAGAAAGGGTCGTGGTCTTTGGTTTCAAAGAGAGCAAAGCAAAGGCAAGGTAGCGAATCCCCACGAAATTCAAGGCTAAGGGAACACCCAGAAGATTTTCTCCTGTCCAGCAACATCTTACCAAAATACTCTAAACTCCGTGGCTAATTATATTGACCCGACGTTTCCTGGACAAGTTATTGATATGAGACTTGGGATAAACGCATTTCTGAGCTACGTGGTTTGTCTGGGCATACCGAGAATAGTCAGTACTTCAGTACACAATAAAAAATTATTTTTCACCTCAATTCTCCTTCAAAGTTTTGTGTATTTGTACCAAACTTGTTTCCAAAAAAGGTAATCTTCTGGATTACAAGATAACCTCAAAAACATGGTTAATTAAACCACATGCTTTTAATGTTGATGGCAGTTGAGTGTTACGGGTCCGCCATGTGTGGTTAATTTAAGGATGACCAATGGGCAGTTATTCCTGTAATCGATTGGACACATCATATCATTCGCCTTGAGGGGGAAGGGAACGAAATAATCTTTAATTCCCCGGGTAACGGATCCAAAGAACAAGTTATTATTTTTTGAAGCATTCACGCTCACTTGAGAAAAAATATCCTGAATATAATATTCGACTAAATTAAACTAAATGCATTTGCTTTTAGGCTGCACGTTCATTAGCACAAGACTGACCGCGAGAGTTTGTGGAAATTCTCCAGGAACTTTGAAAAAAGGTTTTTACAGAAATGATTGCTTTAGCTGAAACAAAGAAAGCAAATGTGGAAAGAAGAGGAACGTGTTGAAACGAAAAAGTGAGAAAAGGATTTACTAGCTGATAAGGCTTGCATGGACTTGAAGCTCATTGTGAAAGGTTGATGACATCAGAACTGAGAGAGTACCACGCTGGCATGAGTTCATATGAACTGGAGGATTCACACGAAAAACAGAAGCGAAAATTAACAAAACATGAGGATGTTTGACCACCATATAACAATGAGTTGAATGAGGGAAATAGCGGTGATGTCAACTTTTTAGTTTAGAATTGCCAGGATGTACAGAGTCGAGCCTTATGCACTAACTAGTTTCAATATAATATTATAACACAAATATTGTTTGTCCGATATGGATGTGTATTGGAGAGCTTTATTTTCTTTTCTTTGCGGTTTATATGGTTTCCATGCTTAATAAGTTAGAAAGAAAATGGTGCTTTAAAGCCAAAAGTGAGAATAAAACTTAATGTAGAGCAATATTAGAGAATTTCCTTATTAATTGAGTTGGTTATGTGCAGAAATCATGATGATGTCAACATTTCTGTATAAATATGCAAATTTTTAATGATGGTATACATTGTGGTTAGCTGACTCACAGTTTTGGTGGATGGAAAATGCGAGCCGCACCTTATTAGTATCGGGACGATACTCTTTAATAATGTTGTGTGTGTCTGTTACTCTGTCCGCAAGAATCCACCTAGCAGGATTTTTCATAACTGCTTCTCTACTTCTCTCTCTACTTCTCCACTTCTACTTCT
>JAHZNA010003301.1:0-31051 GCA_027743935.1 Sinodicranocentrus sp. ZH6
CATCCACAGGAATAGACTTTGTTTCTTTGCTCCGTTTCTCTATGACGGTCAAAAGGAGGTGGGAAATATCAGTTGTGAATAAATGGAAGCGGTAGTATTGGCCGTGAGAGAGAACTGTGTGAGAAGTGAACCGTCTAAATCTCCAGCAAAGTCCTCAAAGACAAGCCATCAAGATTGAGCAATAGCATTACGTGTTTGTGTATATTATGCTGCTTTAAAGACTGTTTAGTTAAATAAATTTGATTTTTTGTTTAAATACAACCCTAACAGATCTACCTCCACTACGGTGCACATGTTCGTGGAAAATTTAAATTTTTACCTTGTGCATTTACATTTGTAAAATTTTCTTGCATCTCTTGAGTTTTGAAATGGCTTGTTTTATTTTTTGCTAATTGCATTTATTAGGATTTCGTATTTAAGTACTGCATTTTTCTTCATGCGTTTCTGCTATTTTAGTTATCTCTCACAGCTGTGTGCAAAAATGTATTTATTTCTTTCGCAGGTGGGTGCACGTACGTATGTAAACAATATTTACATCTGCAACTTTGGTATGCCATTCGACAGTGAAAAGTTGTACAGTTGACGGTGAACTGGTAAGCAGCACGTCTTTTAATTTATTAGATCAATTCTAACAATAAATGATTATGCACTATCCCTATCGCTGATATCACTTTCAGATGCACTATCAGCAAGAGCATGATAAAGCAGTTTTATTTATTTAGGAATTTAAATGCCCAATGCAAATACTACGCCTGTGACGAATGCTGGTTGATGTGATATGTAATCGTATGTAAATTGTTAAAAAAAATAAAGGTCCTAAACAGTGCCTTAGAAATATGTTTTGACAATGAGAAGTAAATCAAGTAAATGACAACAATTGCGTGTGTATCACGTATTAGAACATATTAATGGTGCTTGAACATATTAATAATAGTTACAATATAATCCTAATCCTAATCAGAAGACTTTTAGAGAAAGCATAATCCCTTAATAAACAAATAGGAGCTCAAAATTCAAATAAAACTAACCTATACAAATAAATTCACATGTCACATGTTGTAATGGAGCTTTTCGTCGAAAAAAAGATTTTCTAAATTTGATTATGATATTTGCTAAATCAATAATGCGTAGTAATTTTTCGTATACTATTAAATTATAGAAATACTAAACCATAAACAATTCAAGGTTTTTAGTTTCGCCAGAAATTCTAAATTCTTATTGTATTGTACACGTTTTGATTGAATTAATCTACTATATCTCTATTTTAAATTTCATGTTCTGATTTTCTCTTCCATCCGTTCAGTATAAACTTTTTGAAGTCCAACCAAAACCAAAACTCAAGAAGGGTTTTCAACTCCTCATTCACGAACTTGTCAAGTCCTTTGTCATTTGTTGCCATTATGCCACCAAAAATTAAGAAGGTATGTGAGGTTTATATCATGTTTATAAAATTCGTATACCCATGCATTTGTATTTGGAAAGCAAGTAAAATCGGATTGATGGTGGGAATACTTTTATATGAGGAATTTGCTTATTTTCTTAAGCTTTCTCCACCAGTTGAAGAAAGCCAATCTATCCAAGAAAATAAGAAAGTCCGAAAGGGTAAACGACCCGCTGAAGATGTCCCAGATGAAAGTGCTGCAGTTCCTTCCAAAGCACCCAGGACTGCGGCTCTTGGAAAATCGAAGCAACCAACGACTGATACAAAAACTTCTCAAGACGCTTCAAAGGGCGCTGAAGTGAAGAAAACACCTGGACTGGGGAGAAGTAATTCCGTTAGATCCAAAAAGCAGGAAACGAAAATAGCTGTACCGGCTGAGGCTGAACCGTCAATTAGTGCCACACTACATTGTTTTGGAACAAATGACTGTGGACAGCTAGGATTTCAATGCCAAAAGCGAAAATATCCAGCTTTAGTGCCTACACTGGAAAGTAAAAAGGTTCGTTGGCACATTTAGGCTTATCTGCTCTGGATGAAAAATTGAATGTGATAAAAATATTATGTAATTATAGATCAAAGCCGTGGCTTGTGGTGGAATGCACACTGTAGTTTTAGAGGACAATGGAATTGTATGGACTTTTGGACTGAACGATGATAAGGCCTTAGGGCGACATACGGAAGAAGAGGATGAAGCATTTGAACCTGCTCAGGTTGCTATTGCCAAGAAAATCGTACAAATTTCTGCTGGTGACAGTCATTCTGCTGCATTAACTGAAGATGGAGAAGTTTTTGCCTGGGGTTGCTTTAAGGTACACCGATTGAAACAACATTATTTATTCTCTCTCCGGCTTAAATGACATTGGAGAGACTCGAAGACTTATCTATCTTTAACGTCTTTAACTTATTCCACTAGGACGACAACGGAAATTATGGCTTGATTGCTGACGATGGTGACATATGTCGAGAAAAACCGGAGAATATCACATCACAATTAGGAATAAAAATTGTTAAAATTTCTTCAGGAGCTCATCACATAGCTATGTTGGGAGAAGATGGCCAGCTTTATACTTGTGGTACTGGTGAACAGGGTCAACTAGGTAGAGAACAGCCGGAGGCAAGAAGAGTGACTCGAGCGATGGGAAACGTTAGTGTATCCCCAGTATCCAGAAAAGGTATTTTTTTCTTCAAATTACGTGAATTCCAATAAAATCCTGTTTGCGTTGTAGATTTAAATTTATCGTTTTAGTTTTTTAAATTTACTTGTCTTGTATTACGTAGATTATTTATTAAAGCCTGCCGTTGTGATGAAAGCTGGACGTAATGTTCAACTTGCGGACATTTGGACCGGCGAGTTCTCAACATACTGTTCAACACAGAAGGGCCATGAAATTTTTGCTTGTGGCTTGAATAATTATGCACAATTAGGTAAATTTAAGGGAATTATATTCATTTTATGGGTGCTAGTTAACGGTGTGTGTATCACCATTTGACTGATTTCAATATTCCTTTCAGGTATCAAAGCAAAGGCTGATGAGAAGAAAAATGTCATAAAAGTACTTACAAAGAGTACGTCATTTAAGGGATCGAAGTGGAAGCAGATAGCTGCAGGACAGCATCATGTGGTTACACTTGACGAAAACGGTAATTATTGATTTCGTATTTCGTAATCATAAATAAAGAATCAATTTTAAATTATTACGAGCGTAAAATTTGAGAATTGGGGTCTTTGACATTCGTTAAAAAAACTATGTTCATTTAGTTAGGAACATACTCGTTAATATTGAGATGTTAAATTGTATAATTTGTATTTTGTTTTGGAAGCGAAGGATCTTTTTTTAATCATTTTTAAAAAACGTTTATGACCAGCGGTTACAATAATTTGTGCTGTGAGTGAGAGCCTTTTTTTATAATTGTTGCTAGTGTATTTCAGCAAATATGGCTGTATGTAAACCGTCAATCTAAATACCTTTTGCTCAATGTAAAGGTGTCCGTTAATATTAAATTCCACCGTTATTTTTATTCTCACATTCTTTGGAATTTCGTAAGTCTAATTTTTTGTGGTTTTTATAGCTTTTGTTTCTCCTTTATAAAGGAACATTGCAATTTGACTAAGAAACTATATAGAATAGCATAACTTAAGTAGATTAATAAAATTTAAATTGTTGAATTGCAGGTACCGTTTTTACACTGGGCAGAAACACGGACGGAAGAATGGGAATCGGGCCTGTAGCACCAGATAAAGATAAATACGATGTGCCTACAAAAGTTGAAGGGCTAGCTAATAAAAAATGTATTCAAGTCGCAGCTGGTGGTTCAACATCATATGCGGTAACGGAGAATGGAGAATTATACGCATGGGGTTTCGGTGAAAATTTTCAGTTAGCTAGTGGCGATGAAGATGATAGAGATGTGCCCACGAGATGTTTTGGAAAGACGAACACATTTATCGATGGTAAAGTAATCTGTGTTTCTGCTGGAGGGCAACATGTAGCCCTAACAATATCTTTGCCAACATTAGTAAATGGCGATAAAGCAGTGCCTGTAAATGGTAAAGTATAAGGTAAATTACGACAACGTATCGTAAGTAAGTTGTATGATAATGATGACCCTATATAGCTCATCTAAAAAGTTTAAAACTAGCTAAAGACTTTGACGGTTAAATCTTTTATGATACACCTATGTAGTTTAGTTTCAAAATCATTTTTTCGAAATCCACTTTATAGTCCGTATTATTGACTCATTTCCTTGAAATACTAGTTGTAAAGGAAACTTTGAATTTAATCATTATTTAGCCTTCATAGAACAAGAAATGGTTTTTGTGTTTCACTGTGTATCTTTCTGCTTTATACGCGAAAAATTCAGTGTGTGTTATCACTTGAAAGTGTTGAAAACCCATGATGTCGGATAGATCTAGAAACTGGATCAGAAACTGGTATACGGAAAGGGGATTCAGTGATGCTCATGGTAATTCATGTACACGTATTTCTTGGTCCTAGAGCTTATGACTGACTTGTGGTTCAAAATTAGCCTTAAATGCTGGATACAGAGAATTAGTGTGTTTGTTGATTAATTAATGCAACAAAATTAACGTCTTATTTTTAAAAATCAGTGAATTATACCCTATAGTAAGTGAACCTTGTAAGGATTAAATAATTTATTTGAATAAAACATTCAGTATGCTTACACAAAATACAGTTTGACACTCGTTTTCCTTGATAGTACATTCTAGATCATGCAATAATATTTTCTGCCATTTCGGACTTACTTTTGAAACGTACCTTCGCATTTAGAGTTATGGAGTGAGAGTAAGGTAAGGAGGTGTAGGTGCATTCTTAAGTTTAAGCTAAAGTAATTTTTAACATGATTACATATATCTATATAGTTACATTCTATCTCCGTCTGTGCTTGATTTCTCTTGATCTATATTGTTTGGAGTTTTTGAAATGCTCACCTAATGGAGAAGTTCTAATGGTAAGTTAGCAAACCGAATTCTCATTTTTGTCCGTAAGAGTCTTGCTTCCGAAAACTTTGTATTCATAAGTATTTATATACATGCAATTTCGTAAATTCCAATCACACTTTAACGTTAGTGGTACAAAGCTTTTTATCACATAAAATATGAATTTAATCACTTTCGATACTTTCGCTGACTCGCATCTAAGCAGTTAGGTTACACGATAAGCTTCAAGAGTAAAAACCGTTTACTTGTTTAAGCAAGCTAAGACTTTACAACCTTAGGGTATTTTCTCCACTTACTAACACATTTTTCGCATGAATTTTTCACAATTCATGAATAAATGTGAAAGCCTTTTTGGTACTATTCACACAATCCTTATGAGTATGGGGTTATGACTAGATGGTAGGTACTTGTTTCATATTAAAAGGTACTCAAAATATACCCTGGTAGTAGTAGACTGTACACGGTGCTCATTCCATCAAACACATTCTACAAAACAACATTTCAATATAAGTATCTATATTTCGATAATTTCATAAATGTAAATTGATTTCTAAACCAAAAATAATGAGGGGTTGTTTTCCTTTTACTAACTCACTACAAAACTACTTCACATTTTTAGGGAATGAAATTACTTTAACAACGCTGGTATCCACTGCATAAAGTCGTCTGACTTAAACTCGACCCAGTAACATGGTTGGTACCCAAAATTTGATACTGTCATGCAAGTAGATAATCCTTAGCTTACCAATAAAATTATTGAATACCCGAGTACGAAATGTTAAGGGTAGGTTCATACAAGTAATAAATAGTCTTCGGACCATGTCATACGTGCATATTACCTTCTTTGTAGTAATAATTAAATATCATAGGACTACTTAAACTCCACGATTCGAGGTAAAAATGCATGAGAACTGTTCTGTACAAAGAAAAAAGCGCATGCTTCCACAACAGTCTCTTGTCGCTTTCACTCTTGCTTGACAACATGATCTTTTTGCGTTATAAGCAAAAAAAACACAGCTAACGAAGTGTTATATGGTTTTCGAAATCGAAATGAAAAGGACAATAAAATGATACTTATAGAAATCTAGATCCGTGTTCACAATTATCATAGTCGACATACACCTAATAGTACACACAATTAAAAATATTTTTACTATTACTCTGTACACGTTAGATATGATTGGATCCTATGATTTAGATCTGCCTATATTATACTAGAATTATAGTAACTGTTTTAGTAAAGTAAAGGAAGATATGGAATTGTACATCAAAACTTCACACATTAATGGTGCTACTGACAGTGGGGAATAGGAATACCTTGAGAATACGTTTAACACAGAAACGAGAGTAGTAGGTACCGACATTTTCATTTGCTTATAGTTTTTCCGAAGCGTCACAGCGTCAGTATGAGATACTGCTAGTACTACAAGTAAATTATAACCTTTGTTACGTTACGAATAATATTTTTTACGGTTACAGTATTTGTAGGATGTTTTGTGAGTTTACAGAGAATAGACCATATCTATATGTAACACCCATATTCACCACCGATTGTTTGTGAATAGGGCTTGTCAATATCTTTGTACATTTAATTTTACATACATCTAATCAATCATCTTTGCACATAAATGAGTAATAAAACTAAATAGTTACTGTATCCGACACAGTATACACACAGCTCAGTTATACATACAGGTAGTATCTTTCTATCAATCTATTGTTCCTTTTTTTAAACTGCATAGATACCTACACCTACGTTCATTCATAAACTGCATATTGATATAAATATTCATTATTTCTAAACATACAACGTTTGTATGGGTTAAATACACGTATTTATGTTCTCTCACATTTCTAACAAAAGCTATAGATTCACTTAAAACAGAACTTATTTTCTTAACAATTAAGACACTACTAAGAGAATACTATGAGATCTGAATTTGCACCGTTTTGACTGCATATGAGATGATGGTGACCATAAATACTATAATGAATAAAATTCTGACCAAACCAGGTCAGTATACTTGCAGGAAATCATTAGCACGGCTCGGGTCCCTGATCTAAATCAGCATTGAACAAATCTACTTCACGATGGTTTTGTCCGTAACTGAAAAATTGTATATAACTCGACTCGATTTGTGATGATAAGCCTCACAAACATGTACGGAATGAATAACAAAGCATTTCGATCTCGCAAACGTGACGTTCTTTGGCTATGCTTCCACTCTAGCCATTTTCAGGTAATATAAGTCACCTTTGTTCAGTTGACAGGAGTGCATACGGGGTATTCCGTTGGGTTGCACAGATTTTCATGAACTTCGGATGATGAGACGGTGACTAAAGCTGAAAGTTCTATCTCTGAATTCTTAGGTTTCTTCACTACTAAGCAACTTTTCGCTGGCTTGGATAGTTTCGATTCCAACTGTTGTTGTTGGGGTGGTGGGGGATGTTGAAAATCCGCCTTCTTGGTGATTTGTGACCCTGATTGAATTTGACTCGATACTTGCTCGTTCTAAATAGCAAAATACGAATCATTACTTTCAAATAATTCAATTCAAAGACATATATGCACACAAAATCCATGCCAAGCAGTGGTGTTACGTGCCACTTGCAGGTATTATCGATATTATTTCGACTAAAATAGAAGTAGTCTTTCAAAACAAAACAAATTACGGCATATTATGGCATGCTGGAGGAGAATATTCTGATGAGTTTTAAATATTTACATGATTCGAAAGAGAGAGAATTAAACAAATTTAAATGGTAAACTTTAAAACAGGAAGATAAAATCGGCAGGGATTAATTGCCCCGCGTCACATCAAATAAGTCATAAGTTACACATGTTTAGCTATGCATTCATTGTCACAACAATCAATCAACTATTAGACCAACCACAGAAATAATTCGTTTAAATAATTTAAATTAACATGCATGAAACATCAATAGGATGAACTGGACATGAAAACGCATCGCACAATAAAATCAACTTGGATTCAACCTCGGCAAGAAACCTACCCCGAGTACGAATGTGGTAGTCATCTCGATACTTTCAGAAGAGCTCAGTTTCAACTGTCAAGACCCATTTTGTGGGTACTGAGTCACGGTGCCAGAATTTGGAGTTTGAAATTTCACTTCTGTTAGGAAATATTCAGGAATGAAAACGAATACATTTTGACCCATTAGCCTTATCTAGCTGAGATACTGCGAAGACTCTCTGATATAGTTATGAATTATGTGTAATGTGTATAGTAGCAACTTAATATGATTTCACTTGGATGATTGAGTACTGATAATTATTGCTTGTAATTTCGTAGAATTGTTTTAATAGTTTTAACGATTTTTTCACCTGCCACACCTTTGTTCAATGCTGCACCATGGCATGGGGGACCACCTGGGCGACGGATTCCACTTCCACTACTGGATGAACGAATAGTTGATTGAGTGATTCGGTCCGATCTGGTCATTAATGAATCGGTCAATGAAGTGAAATCTGTTCGCTTTTGTGAATTATCCTGATTTGCCCCGGGTCCGAACCGTCGTTTATTTCCTGTGGTTGGACTAGATTTCCCAAGATTTGGACAGCATTGCATTGCTAGCCAGTTAATGATTCGGAATTTCCTTTGTTTAAATGTATAAAAATGTATTTCATTAGGTGCTGCGGCTTGATGCTTCACTAGTGCAAATTTCAATGCCGGAAGTCATGTTCTTATTATAAGCCCGTTGCAACTGTAACATCATGCAAATACCTTAAGTTCCTGCAGATATGAGTAGAAAACATGCAATAGATGATTGGATTAGCTGCAGAGTTGAGAGGAGATAAGCTCGTGAAGAAAGTGCTGAGAGCTGTCATCGTTTGTGTTCTTGGAATGAAGTTATACACCTGCAGCAAGGAGAATACCACGTAGGGACTTGAACAGCAGATGAAAACTAACACGAATTAAACATTATATTTAGCCTCGTGCCACTTTAGTCGGAAGATAACTACATCATATTTATGTCATATGCTCAAGTAATGAATAATGAACAACACGGAAAAGTTCTTACCAAAAACTATGGAAAATGTCATCTTCACTGATTTAATTTTTGCTTTCGGGATTAATCCACGCGAAGAAGCCCGCCTTGAATCATCATCATGAAGTGGATCTGGCTTCCCACCATTCTTACAAGTTCCTCGTCGAAAAATTCCATCTGACAAAAGCAATTTTTAACTATATCACTGTGAACTGTGCCGTGTGAATTGAAGGTGAACTTTCTCACCTTCATCAGCATTTAATATTAATTACTTTACTTCATGGACATGAATATTTAGCTTGCAAAAAACCTATCTCAAGCTTACTTGAAGATTTCTTTCCAGTTGGTGTCAAAATCCGAGACTGAGTCCATATTGTGTGCACCATGATGGTGTAGCAAATAGCGATGATGAAAGCAGGAATAATGAACAGTGCAATAGAGATGATTGTCATGTACACCTGCCACTCTACGGGTCTCATATCAATCCAGCATTGAGTTACTGAAACTGTCGTAAAAACAATTAGGTTAAAATACACTCACTGAAAATAATAAATTCAGTGTATAACTACATTTTAGTTTATTCCCAAGTTAAATTAAATCATCATCCAATCAAAAAACTTTCTTTCCATACCATATTCCATTCCATAAAAAATATTTTAATATGACATAAACGTATTAAAAACGTATTAAATATTTCTTCTCGGGAAATGTAGATACTTAATTTTAGCCTTGTATTTTCACTTTTCTTACAATTAGCATTGCCGAAACTCTCTGCTTTGCTTTCATCTCGACAGACTAAGTTTGAATGCCGTTACAACATCCAATTTACCTTCAAACTACGTGAATGTCCCTTCGGCAAGTGACAACACCATTTGACTGACAAGCATTTCAGGTTTTTGGTAATTTCTCATAAATTTTTTTTTATCCGTTTCAGTTCACATTTGAAAACAAATTCAGGTTTTTCTCTTAATTACGGCCCTAAAGTTTTCTGATTTCCTAGCTGGCATGAACCGCCTACTTTTTAAAAAAATAATCCGCAGCTTCACAATTTCACCATAACGGCTCATTCTAACATTTGCGGATATCGTTATACAAGCATTAGCAAGTATATATGTACTTCCTGGTTTCTCCGACGCAGTTAGAAAGACTTTCCTCAACTCACTTCAATGCAATGCAGAGATACGTAAAAACAATGACACAACTGACAAGCTGTGAGTATAAAAGTCTATTCTAGAATATTGACTGCAAAAGTTGGTTTTCCGGGACTTCGAAATCCTTTTTACATTGGTAGCTCTTTTGGATAATGTAGAAGGTGAAAAATTGTAATACGGACTTTCTTCATTAATAACAACACGAATACCTAGACCACCTCTCGCTTGAACTGACTCTATGAAATTCTCTTGATGGCACGGCACAAGCAAGACAATTTAATTCACAAAATGAGCATGAAAAGTAAAAGACTTCGAAAATGACAAAAAAGCCTCCATTTTAATAGAAAGGAACTTACTTCCGTATGGTGTTGCAAGGCTTTCCTCGTGGAACAGAAAAGCCGACGGGAGAGAAAAGGTAAACGAGAGACCCCAAGCTGATGCAATTAGAATGCGAGCTCTTCTCCCTGAAATTCAAAGCAATTTCTTTCATTTCGGGAAAATAGCAAAACTTTATGCCAGCTTTATTTTATGTTTCAACTTTCGAGGTGCTTCAAGAATTATAGACAAGTACGAATTTAATTCTTCCAAATTTAGAATAACTTCCAAAATTCTTTTCCGGGAAATGAAAAGCCATTTTGCTTTTCATAAACTCATAGTACACCCTAGGTACATATATTACATCGTTCTATGTGTACATTTTACTGGATAATGAATTCCTTTTCACAATGTATAAAGTACGCACATTGACCTTGACTTTCACGTGGCACTAGGAATGATTTTTTTAAAAAGCAAAACCACATAGGTAATAGAATTTTCTAAAAGGAATTTCTACTATGTGCTAAGAAATGCTATAAAGACTAAAACTTTTTTACAAGCACTTTAAAATGTATAAAGCCGAAAGGAAAGCGTATTAGGTTTACAACTTTACATTTATAATGAATACATTTCTCTTCTACTTCTACTCTGAAATTGATAATGTTTTTCATGTTTTGTGCATCAAAACCTGCGCTTTGATGCTAAGAGTGAAAAGAGAAAGATCCTAACAAAGTTATGTATGACTTACAGCTTCCAGAGAATTTTAAGGGATGTGTGATGGCGTCATATCTGTCGATACTCAATGCAACTAAAACGTAGTTGGATGCGTAGATGACAACAGTCTGAAATTTAAAAAAAAATATCCTGTTACAAAATCATGAATTCCATTATTCCAATTTCTTTTCAATGGAATTTCCAAATTATCAAAGCATTTGCTCGATTGTACAGTGGTGGATATTTCAGAAGCGCCGTAGATAAGGGCATCGGTCAATAGCTCATATTACAATTTCAAGGAAGATCCTGTTCGCGTACTTTATTCGTTGTAAATACAGATCGAAAAAACAGCAATGAATGAAAAAGCAAACCTCTGTGAAGCCCCTAAAACCATTAAAAATTCAAAACCCCTAGCCCCTTGGCGAAGATGGGTTTGTCGTCATAAAGCAGGCCGGAGTATATGAATGCCAATACTTTTGTTATAAATATAACGATAAATGTCGAGGAATGTATCCAAAAAGATGAACGTATGTACTATGTACCTACGCATTGATCTTCATTTATCTCGTATCTCTTAGTATAACTTCAACTTATAGTAGATTGTAAGCCAAGCGGAATGCGGTATAGTCTTCCATTTCATCTGGTAATATTATACGAATGTGAAAATCACACCAAATAGGATTTAGTAATACGTCACAAATTGAGACAACAGAAAATAAGATCAGTCTACGCAAGAACCAACCAACTATCACGATGATACCTGCTATCCTATAGACCGATATAATTCTTCCTATGCATGTTTTAATAATTTCAGAAAATTCTGTAAATAATTTCTAATTCGTGAGTTTTAACTTGAAAGTTTGAATACTTATAGTCTAAAGTCTGTCTGGAGCAAGAGTAGCTACGTTTTAAAATACATGGGTATTATCAGAATTTAGTGAATGAAAATTAAATAAATTAAATTAAAAGTTTACAAGTTTCCGGCACGGTCTAGCAATTCGCAAATGAAATCTAAAAGTTGTGCAATTAAAAAATTCGAATGATCTTGTAGAAAGCATTCGCAAACGTGAGGTAACGTTACATCAAACACAAACGCATCAGAGTCTTCGAAGTTTGATACGCCTATGGATGAGGTCTTTAGCATGTGTATGCTGAGTTTTGCTTGGGGGGAAGTAAGAATAACAGCTTTATCACTTCATTGTGTTTTAATATACATAAATGGTTTGAGCATCGTAAATGGTCTATTAGGCAATGAATATAATATATCCCAAACCAGACATTCTACTTAAACCGGAAATTTATTTTTACGTAATGCGAAGTATAGGAGGAGCTACAAATATACGGGATATTTAAACGTAAATGGTCTATTAGGGAATGAATATAATATATCCCAAACCAGACATTCTACTTAAACCGGAAATTTATTTTTACGTAATGCGAAGTATAGGAGGAGCTACAAATATACGGGATATTTAAGTTTAAAATGAACAAGAAAACAAAGAATGGTATTTATAACAAGTTCGTTTGTTTGGAAGTACTCAAGTATTCCGTTAGCTTTATTGGGACCGACCCTCAGGCATTATTATGAGCTCACACTGATTTATTAAGCTGTCACATTCACTAGAAAACTTTGTGCACCCACTCTAATCCAATTTCCCTCACTCAAAATAATATGCTATCATATATTCCTGGAATTTCTGTTATGCCTTTGCACAGCAAGAACTCTTAAGATGTCATAATCAGGACCTCGTCTTAAAGAAAAAATATTATGTAGAACAGGAACAAAACATTAGGAATGTACAATTTTTCAACTTTCCCTTTCCCAAATTATTTACCAAGTCGTCGTCTTTGGATAGGTACGTGTGGACTTTCAGTATTCAGTTGGGCAATAATTTAATTATCCTTGGAATATTGTTATATTTCCCTATTTTCGATTAAAAAGTCTTATACAACGATGGGATCATTCAACCCGGCTTTGATGGTGATGTTAGCCAGTTTCATTGTGAATAGCAAATCTTCGACCAAAACTTTGCCAGTTCTTCTTGGTAAGCTGTGCATTCCTCAGTTAATTAATTTAACAACTTGGCAAGACTTAATTGTTTTCATTCGTGGTATCCCTTTTTAATGTTTTAACAGGATCTAGTTCACCTCCCCTTCCACCAGATGCATCTCCCGTTGCTACTCCATCGTTCGATGTGCACAAAGGAAGATGTCCGGAAATCCTCAGTTGCGGTGACAAAGCACCAAGATACTACTGTACATCCGATCTGGCATGTTTCAGCTGGCAAAAATGTTGCCTGTCTGGTTGTCAGTACATATGTACCAAAGCCATTCGTGGTGGGTAGGTTATTTAGTACATGCTTGCATTTAAAATGCTACATTATTTTAGATTAAGCAATTAAGATGTCCTTTAATGTTAACTTTCATATCAAATCAAATTTTGTTTGTTTCGTAAATATACGTATATAAATTAAATTTTCATACACGTAAACCTTGTTGTTTTAGTTTTATTGTACAAAGCATAGTGCAAGGTGTATTTTATTACACGAAATCAGACAACTCACCTGAAAGTACTTGATAACTTTGCAAGCAATGTTCCCCAAATACCAAGAGACCGTCACTTTCCAAATTATGTCCGTAACCACATTTATGAGTCCAACAGCGAGATCTGTAAAGTAAACATTACAACATTAATTATTTAACAACAAGCTATTTGATTTTTTCCATTTATATAGTAAGCTATTACCACCTCATTCATTCAATGCCATGCAAGTTCTTATTACAACATTGTTCTCATTAATTGGAAATATCATTCTGAATCAAAAGCTCATCACGGAGTGCAGTTTATTTGCGTAAATCATAATTTCCCGAATGAATATTAAAATCACGTAAACTTGCACGTGCTGGTGCTACGGTGCTACTACACACAATTCATAAAACGGCAGGTTGAAGCAAAGGGCGTGGTAATGGACTTGTCTAGTGTTGTATGAATGAGGTGCCACCATGCACAATTACATTATCAACAACACCATTGCGGCTTCAATGATGATATTGCCAAACCCGTATGTCTCCATGAACCAACTATACACGCAGGGAAGCTTGTCTAAGGGATAAAAATGGACATTTTCAAGACACCTGGCAGCTGCATGAACTGAGTGAGTGAGTTTTTTTGTCGTACACGCTAATTAGTAGTGATGTTTTCAAGGAATTTATGAAACCTTTGTAGCCCACCCGCATTTTTCAGACAAGTTTGTTGAAATATGTGATGACATTCAGTCACACAAGCTCGCCTTCCACAAAATTATGTTAGTCACGTCGCTCCACAAGTCTCCGACTTAAGAATATAATATTACACGCTTTCCGAACACCTGTTTTTCATTCATCAGTCACGTACACTCCTTGCGTACTACCAAAGTGGAATGTGGAAAAGGGGGTTCCCTGAATAAGCCATCAAAATTGTTTACATTTGCTTACCATCGTATTTATACCTCTCGCGTATTCCCTTTGTTTAGGGACTATTTTAATGTCATTAACGCAGGGGTTGTTGTGAATTCATGTGGTGGCTAAAATATTGGTTCAATATGCCAACAGCGGTAAATGCTATACCGGTTCAAGTTCTCTTCAAATTAAATTCCACTCTCGGCCTTTAACACTATGCATTTATTACAATGGGATCATAAATGTCAACATCAATCCAGCTTTTGAACTTTAAACCGCCTATTTACTACTTTCAAAAGGTTGTACAAAATGAGTATTGTGAATTGTGAAGTTAGTCTTATTGGTTTTATTTAAAGAATTACGAGAATGGTGTGCGAGCATAAATAAACTTGTCAACTGGTGGGATGAACAAAGAACAAGAACTAAAAAAGATATATATACAAATGCATACAATTAATGAGACATCATTAGTGCATGAATTGAACGTTTTCCAATAAACGAGTTACATTGTGTGTGCATGCTTTTAATCTTGAATCCGCCATTTCCCTTTCTTTAGAATTCACTGAAAGTGTAAGAATAATCTATTATCCTGCTTTGAATTGGCTGAAGCCTTTACATCGCGGAAAATCGAAAATTTACAACAATAATTTATTTAAAAGGCAACTAAAGTTGTAAATACACATGTAACAGAACAACGCACGACGGAAGTAACAAAAAAATTGTATTATCCACTCTGATGTGACGTGAGGCAGTGAGAGTGAGACTCATTCTGCGCTTTATTTATTCATTTATGCCCCTGCAAATGCAAATAGACCTTCCATGTGCTTACAATATTATGAGGAGGAAAAAGTGTAGAGAGAATTTTGTGCTGTTTTATTTCTCCTATTATTTTACAACTTTGTTCATCTTGTTTCTCGGAATCAACTTCTTTTTGCTCAGTTCAAACCATATCATTTATCTATGAAAAGCCATAAGGACCGAGTAATATTGTACAACCCAAAAGGAATTTTTTAAACCGCATCTCTATTTGTTTCTGTTCATGGTGTCTGGAATTTTATTGAATACTACATACCTAGATACACTCTACATAAGTATATACTTGTGCAAACAAGGGTCTATCGTTGTTTTTCTGGTATATGGTTGCTTCTTTCGTTATGCACTAACGGTATCATCATCATCATGCATTTCTATTATTATGAATACTTTCTCCAGTCGCTTGAATACAAACACATACGTAATGCTATTCTACGTGCTGGAAAATGTGAACACCCTCCGTTTCATGTCTCAAAGCGCATAAAAAATTCTCTCTTTGGGCTTTCTTTTTACAATTTGCTTATTCTCCTATACGTATTTTCCTACTGCCTCGGTGATGATCATCACGATTTCTAAGAATACGTAATAAGCATAAGTATATATTCTCTACCATTTGAGACGTAGAAATGCATATGTAACAATGGATTTTTTTGTGGAAGTGCCATAAACGTTAGATCTTTCGTGACGGAGAGCAATATAGCCACATTGTCATTGTCAAACTGCTTTCGGTAAATGCCGCCTACATGCATATTGTGCATATGTATACGTGTATAATATGGACAAAGGGCACATTCACAGGTTCTGAGAGACTTGTAAATGCTATGAAGTAAACTAGATTTTTATTACCGCAACAAGCCTTCCCTGGCACATTGACTTGTATCATGTGAATGTCGCCTCGCCACTGTAAATCCCGCATGATAAACGTTATGAACAAAGAAATGAATACAAACTCGCGTAGGAGTTTGCTAAAGACACATAACAAGCTTGATGTTGAAACAATCTTCTTCTTTTCTAGTTGGCATACTATTTGAAAGTCAAGCAAAGAGTGAAATCAGATGCAAAAAAGCATGTATAAAATTCGAATTTTTGCTTCAAGGGTGGCGGAACTCGAGCTTATGCTACATGTGTTGTGAAGTGAACAGGGCCACTGGACCGGGCATACTTTTGTTCACCACGAATAGCTGTACCATGCATAATGTAAGCAAATTTTCCATTAGCCTTCACATATGTCAATATACAGCATGGACACGGGGTTTCAAAACACGATGGAAAAGTAACGAGGAAATAATGATGTGCCAGAGACTTGTAAATATTTGACCACACTGATTTATTAAACATGTACCTACTGTTCAACTTTACACAATGTGATTGGAGACTTTGAAAACACAGATAGCGTACTACTGCTCTTGTTTGAGAGACCTAACCAAATAAACAAAAGCTGCATCAAGGGGAAAGATGGAAAGTTCTGGTTAGTTGGCTCTTGGAAATGTTCTCAGATTTGCTACGAACTTTCCCCTTGTAAAGGAAATGAACTGGTAAAATCATATCTTTCACCCTCGGTTCTGACAGGAAATTCATGAATGCATTTACTAATTAGATTTAGTGAGTATACCTTGACACAAATTAGCACATGTACAATTAGCCTGATGCCAGCACGTGCAGATGATGTTGTCCAATATATTTGGTAAGCTTAAACCCTTAATAGACTAATTAGATTTAGTGAGTATACCTTGACACAAATTAGCACATGTACAATTAGCCTGATGCCAGCACGTGCAGATGATGTTGTCCAATATATTTGGTAAGCTTAAACCCTCAATAGCACGAGTGCGTAAAGTTGTATCTTTGGCTTTTTCATCATATATTATATTACAATACAATACAAACATTCAATACTTGGAGAAAAAATTCAAATACATATGGTGTGATCTTTATGCAAATATTTGGAAAGGTTATCTGCAAAGGTTGATCATTTGCCCTTGAATCTACCCATGTTCCATTCCACATAGTTTAATTTTCCGTAAGACACTAGATTTTTGAAAATATTGCAGAATAATAATTTCCTGTTTTTAGAATTACAGAACGCAAATCTAATGAAGATGACCTTTATAAAATATCCAAATGTGATGTGTACCTTTCTAGGAAAGTAAGACGGTGAAGGGATATCATTTGATACAAAAAGCAATTTCAACTCCTACGGACGCTTCCTTCTCAGAATTCTGCCTACGGACATTTGCAAAGAATCCCTCAATACCTAGGAAATATTACAAGCGCAAACCCACCGTGAAATGTTTACAGCTGGAGGAATATTCCCTACCAAGAAAGCCGGTGAGATAGATAACTACGAAGAAAATGAAAAATGAACAAATGTCTGTCTATTGTTACGTGTGCCAATTGAGTTCATATGGGATATTTAGTTCGAGCTTTCTCAAACTCTAGGAGAACTTTAAAGAGCAGCAAATTGAATAAGTCCCGTTCTGCAGTGCTTCCCAAGAAAACACCCAACGGAAGTGAAAAAAAATAGCAGGTTTCTTCTGAAGGGCTTAAGCTTAGCGTTTTAGCGAAACTGTCAAAATACTGCACACATCGACAAATATGTTTATAACCATGAACAAATTTTATATGCAGCTTTCCATATATATTCATCGTTACTTCAGCTGGAAAAAACCCGTCACTCAATGTAGCAGAGTGGAAATGAAATAAATATACATATTTTTTAGCATGGATAAACTCGAATTCCAGAAAGACGTATTTTTAAAACACGGAGAAAATTTGCTAGAAATATTCCAAACTATAGTCCCTCACATATAGTTCACTAGAAGAGAAAGGAGAAAGATATTTACGATCTGACAGCCTTACAGGAAAAGCAGCAAGGGTCGTTGAATGGGCCCTCATCCGGTGATTTCACTGGTGAAATGTATTTGCGAAAATTGGGCATACCTCTTTACTTTTTGGTTTCATGAGTTTTGCTCTTGAAATCCCGAATAGAAACGGTACAAAAGATGAGTTATGTAAAATCACATTATGAAATGAGATAAACTCATGCATTTCGCTCTTTTAAAAGTACAAAATACACCATGTTTCAGTTAAATAAATAATCCCTTCTAAGAATATTCTGTATTCAAATCAAATAAACCGTTGGACTTGCTTTTACACAATTCGCTTCCGGAAGAAGGATGCTGGCTGAGTATTAAATTATTTATTTATGAATGCGATCGCTAATACTTTTCAAAAGGGGTAAATGCCATCCCCAATTCTGAAAACTATGTAAAGATGATCACGGAACCACATCATCTAAAGCGAATCTGAATGCGATGAATTCAAAAAGCACAAAGACTGTACATAGAAAATACACACAAATTAAATTATTGGAAATATATAAAAAGCAGGTTTGACAACCAGCTCGTCTCACTTCTACGAAATTTAATTTAAAATTTCTTACTGAATATTCATTATGATATATACAAAGAGTGGAATTATGTATCAACCCACGCCCAACCAATCCTTTTGTACTTTCTTTCATATATAGAGACTATATGTAAAAAAAACTAACCGTTTGCAAACATGAAGTACACGTGTGTTCCAGTTAACGTGTTTGGAAACATAATCATCTATTCTGTCTCAGCACCGGTGTATAGTATGGACAGAAGGTGTACTTGTCTACGCCTACTCATTAAGCAACTGTCACCTTTTTGCATGTCAAATTATTTCAGCCTGTCATGCCATTATATAAAAGTTAAAGACAGGTGGCTACCAGTTCGTGCATATTTTGAACATTATAAATGACATAGCCGTAGTCAACATAATCAGAATTATCGATAAGTCTAGGTTCATGGTATAATTTTTGAAGGCTTCTTCTTTCTTTTCTATCGAAAAGTCATGTCATAAATTTGACCTATTTCAAGGTAAAAGCAAAATTTTCATGCTCTTAAGCATCATATGTGATCTAAAAATTAGAGCAGGTGTAACCCTAAGGAAAACCATTACTTACATATAATGAGGTGGAAGTTACAAAATCAGTTATCACTATGAAGAAGAGGAGGATCCCAAGGAATGTCAAGGTTTCCAGCTAAATTCAATTACATGGAAGGTATTACTTCATTAGTTGTCGTCGTTTTGGATTGAAATTGATATTCGCAAATGCGTCTATGGGTTGACTACTACGTGAAACAAAAGGTGGTTCATTAGCACAAAGCCATTTTAATGGGCATATCATTACTAAAACATTCAAATGCAATTACTCAAATAGGACTTTAAAAACTAATTGTAAGCAAGCTCCCATTCATACTGCATGACGTGACTTCATATTATTAAAGTACACAGTAGAAATTCATTTTTCTTCGTTCTTTTCCCAAATTACAAATGGGAGAAATAGGAAAGACATTCAACTATACGGCGCATATAGCATTCCTCCTTATAAAGTACAGAAGCTTAAGCAAAATTCGTATTACTCTCTTCTTTAAAGTGATGTGACAACTCCAACCATCCATAATCCAACTTAGTAAGCCCACAAGAAAGAAGAGATAAGCTACTTGGGCTCAACATCTCATCCCGTCAGCCCATTAACTTTCCTCACTTACTAAACCTACCGTTAGTCACGGTTTTCATCACCACTACGTTTACAATTGCCACATTAATTACTCCATATTTAACACTGTCATCGTGTTTGCCTACAAAACAGTGGTAGCAACTCGACGAATGAGGTAACATGGATTTTCCCATGGTGCGTCGTTCTCTCCCTCCCTCTTGTTGTCTTTATCTTTCAGTTCCTTCCTGAAATGGCCCATTTACATCCTCTCCCTCTTCCTTTTTCGTCAAGTTCCATTAATCACCAAAGACATAAAGCTTTATTCAGCCACGAAACCAGCCTGCTCCATACAGCTGCTGCCAGCGCTAACAGCCCAGTCTTGAGACAACGGCTGCAAAACCGTTTCCCCATTGCGCTGTGAAGCACGTAAGAAAGTAAGAAAATGGTGATATCTGCGAGATAGGTAGAGGAATGTTCTTGTATAGAACAGAAACCGAGAACTCAGCAAGATTTCTCACGTCTCCTCAAAAGAATAATTATGATACAATGTATGCGGAATTACTGAGGTTCAGCTTGGAATGACTCGGCATAAGATCTTATTAAATCCGCACTTTTTGTAATATTAGCATTAAGAGAGTGCATTTTCTTACTGTAGCGCATCTAAGAGACAATACTATCGCGACTGGAGCCTGCAACGCATAAAATTTTGTAGACTGGGAGCTGGATGGAAGCTTATATTTTCTATCTCTCTAGAAAAGGATTCTTATAAAAGGATTCTCCAGGCTTTTGGCTACAACTGGAGGAATGTGAAAAAGGGATGAGAAGCAAAGAACGGAAGAAGCGTTGATGTAACAATGTAAAAGACCGGTGCCGGACGGCCACCCCGGCAATGCAATTTTGCTCCTTTCTCTTCTCTCCCAGCTTAATCATTTATAATGAAATATATGCCGAGTCACGGACATAATTTCTTTGTGCCAAGAATGGAGAATCGTTTTAGCGGAGTCAGGATTTCCTCAAATAGCTTTCGTATTTCCTCCAGTTCCCGCTTACAATTTTATAGGATGTTTTCCTGGAATGTCAATGCCACAAGAATAGACTAGATGAGGTGGAGTATCTATCTACCTATGTTCGTTTTTAATTTACCAGCTCTTTGGGAGGAAGATGGGAAAATAATTCACAATCACTTACGACGCCTTTTGAACAATCCCGGTGTCTAGAAGACAATTTACATTCAAAAGCAATTTATCATGTATGAAAATATGATAACTATATAGCATGAAGTGTCGATAAGGAAAATGGAAGGGGATTACGTTTTGCGAAAACAGCTCGCATAATTTTATCAAAAGAAATTGTGTCTGGATTCAACTATCGTTTTGCATACTATTTGAAGGTCTGTTTGAGATAAGTGTGCTAAAAATTCAAAGTACTTTTATGAGTATAAACCCAGTTATCATTTTGCACACACATTGCCACAACTCAAAATGCATAGATGTAGATCAGGCTCGAAGGAAAAGCGAATGAGTTACTAATCCACAAATTAAACACTCAATTGCTGTGTCTACAGTGCTTATGTAGCTTAAACAGCTTCATCAACTCGCACTGAAAAGTATCAGGGGCGAATTGCTTTCACGGTTCAACCAAACCCTCACTCGTTCGTTGTCCTCATCGTGCAAAAACGTAGGTAAAGCAAAAGTATATTCCTTCACTAATTAATACTCTAATTTAGATTGATTAAAGAATTATAAAGTAAAGCCATAATACACATTGTAAATCATTCAAGTGGCTGAACAACGCTTTGCCCCCTTACACCCCGTGACTTTTTTCACACATCCNTACACATTGTAAATCATTCAAGTGGCTGAACAACGCTTTGCCCCCTTACACCCCGTGACTTTTTTCACACATCCTTAAACGCATTGATTATACTATTATAAAAGCAACTTATACGCTTATACCCGCCCATCATCCTCCAATTAAATTCTATTTAAGCTGAACAGTTGCGTGGGTTGATATAAATGAGATTTTTGTTAAGCCAAGCAAATAGTGTCATTAGCTAAAAACGAATAGGACGCGAAGATTAAACTCAGCTTCATCTATTTGTATGAGAGCGTGACTAACTTCAGTCATTTTTGGGGTGTTAATTCAATAAAAAAATAAACTGTAGTCATTTTCATAGAATTCATTCATTTTGCATGACTAAGCTTCGGCGAACCTCACACGCAGACGTGTGCTGGTGCTCACAATACCGCATAATTTCGGTAACTAGAAACGTTTTGATTCACGTAGTGACAATGAATCTCTGTAAAAAACATTCCAGGGGTGTGAATTGAGTGGCTTTATGCTCAAACGACTTTAAAATATGCAATTCCAAAGCATCCGGCCATATGAACTCTGTCATGAGATAACACTCACGATGCTGTTGGTGGGCGCGAGTTGAAAACAATAAATATCCAATAGCCAATTCAAGTATAAATACAGTGCACTATATTTTACATGTCATGTTCTGTGCTAGAAGCCCCATCTCATGTGATCTATTGCCGAAAACTGGCTATTTATTTATCTTCGAAAACCAGACGTATTCAGTACATAAAAGAGCACGACTTTTGTTGTAATAGTATTATTCCATGTCTACTTATGGCCGGCCAAAATCAAGTGGCTTAACCAAACACCATCAACCACAAACCACATGTATGAATGTACTAACCCGACTAGCAAAAATAACATAAGTTCATAACTAGACAGGCAGACGTAACAGAAGAAATATGCCTAGCTATTGTCGGAGAAAGTAAAAAAAGCAATTTCAAATCATCCCACGAAAAAAAATGTTTACGGTTTTCGAATTCACAAAGCACTGCCTTTTTCTATCTATTTGTTGTTGGTATATCCTAAAGAAAAATGCCATAAATTTGCGTAGTTGAACCTAATTTACCAAACCGAAAGAGAGAGAATGAGAGCACATGGTAAACATGTACACATTTTCTGTATGAAAGAGTAGAAGTAAAAATGGCCTGATTGTGGAGAGTTGATCCAGCTAATAAATTTCCATGGACGTTTCATTTACGTACATGTAGAGACATAAGGAATAAGGAAAGAAGTTAGGCAAAAGGGAAGGCACCTAAAATTATACCAGCGCAAAGCGGTTGAGACCTATTGAGATCATACATTTATTAGTAATACTCTGTCAGGCTATTTTATTATCATAAAAGAGGAAAAGATTCTACTACATAATTTTCAAAGTACACATATAGTGTCTCTGACCTGTATACATTTTAGTAATATCAGAGCAGTGAAAGATGTGAGCAAACTGGGAAACGCAAATCCCAGCAACATAACTGCACAAAAGTATTTTAGAGTTTGTTGCTCAGAACGCAAGAAAGACAATGCTTCCATTTCCGCGTATCTTTACCCTTTTTTATTTAATAGTTATGCAATGAATGCTCCCAGCTTGTATGCTTTCATTTGCCAATCTGTCCGTGAAAAATGTGCTTGAAACAAGAGAAACCATAAATTTCCAGTTGTTAAACTCTCAATAGCTCCTATTTGAATAAATTCTTTGGACAGTGCACCATACCTACTTTTATGCTCGCAGCATCATGAAAAGATGCCAAGCCAATATGCTCATAGGAGGCGGTGGGCAACTGAAAATTGAGGATAATGATATATGGCTCGTGAGCAACTTGTACACAAGATGATTTTCTATTTATGACATGCACCCATAAAATAACAATAGCCATTTTTTAAAAAGGTCGTTGTGTTTGCATAACACGTTTAGTGAAAATTGCTTTCACTTGGGAACTATTTTCCAGACAACTGCCGGACTCGCTTCACTGTTTATCAAAGTATAAGCTGTGGGTTGTGGATTTAAGAGTTGTGTAAATAACTTGGCTGAGATTTTCAGACATGTTTGTATTTTTGAGAAAAGATGATGAATGGAGATAGAGGATTGTATTTATTTACTTAGGTGAGCCGCACTCGGATGATGAAGCAAAACTCTCAGGGAATAGCATCATTGTGCTAATATTTTCTAAAAGAATCTAATGTTATACAGCGTGGGCATGAAAAAATCTTTAATTTTGTTAGTCCTCCTACACATTATTTAATGTAAGAGCAAACGACATCCACATAGGTTGAGATTATACAAATAAAAATAGCTCCACCTTTGTCCTTTACCACCTGAGACAGAAATCACTTCATTCCCACCCAGCAAAAACTAAACCAATATGTACTTTAAGAGGGGAAAAAGAGGAATTACCGATAAATTTTCTCCTTAATCTCCCCCAGACGTGAGGATTATTGGAGAATAGTAGATCTAAAGCGCATTATGCCAGAATCCCTTATACAAAGCGAATGTGCTGATAATTCGAATAGACAGTCCACCACTTTCTCTTCTTTCATTGTGTATCAGAGTCCTTTGCAACTGAAAAATGCACCTGCTATACATATATGCATTCTTCTGCAACCATGAACAAACCCACAAAAGAGACACATTTCTCCAGTCGGGACGAATTTCCGTTGTACCTAAGTAAAGCCAAACAGTATATCTATTCTTCAAAAGATTTGGTCAACTTTAAGCTGAAAAGCTAATATTGGCATGTGGTGCGGTAAGCTACACACTCAGGCAGTACTCGATTGCTCTCACATTGGACATTTTCTAGTTATTCAAGACTAAAGAAATTCTCTTCTTCCATTCTTCGTAGGAAATAGGTATATGTACCTTGATCTTCATTCAGCCACTCAGTCGTAAGATCTTTCCCTCTACAGTTCTTTGAAAGAAATATCTTTCTCGCGCTGTTCTTTTGTGTATTTTTATATTTTATACCACTTCGAGAAAAGCATTTTCACGACGGTGTTCATGCTACCGTGACGTGAAAGGAAAGACCGACATAGAAGTGAAAGACATCAAAAGTTTTTCCCCTTGTCCTCCAGTTCGTTCATCTCTATAATATAAAAAAAGTTCAACAGTGTCCTAACGAAAGGAGGTGCTCCTTTCTCTCTTCAATGATTTCTGCTTCGTTTTCGTGGCTTTTTCCCAAAAGTCAAACAACCTACACACGTGCTCAGTGTTTTATTTTATTTTATTTAGAGCGAAGAAAGTATAGGTGTTGAAGTCCATTGAAGACGTACTATATCATATGAGGGGAAACTAAAGTGAGAAAAATCCCAAGGAAAACTTTAAAAAGGGCATTATCCCCATTTATGATCCGTTCAATGGTAATTTCCTTTGCAATTCGTGGAAATACAGCGCGAGATGTCTTTGACGACGCCACATCATCACCACATTGTCATAACCGAAGATTGCTCTGGCGGCTGTCAGGATATATCTCAGAATTTCCAGTCCATTGAGATCTACGAATGCGCTGCTCAAAGAAGAAATTTCCAAGCGATAACCTGCCTCTTTCTCGCTTTTTCCCAACTTTCACCTTCCCCTAGAGTTTACTCTTCGAACACAAACTTAGGTTTACCCCTGAGTCCCACAGCTTTTAATTAAACCAGAAAGCTATTACTTTACTACTGAAAAGAGACGAATTGACTGGTCAGAGGTACTACCCAAGGTTACTTCATGGTATTGAGGGAGTTTGATGAGGTTGACAGGTCTGTTTCAAGACCAGGTGGTCTTGTCGTATGGGCTTTTTGAGCTTATGAAAATTTAACATATGCGCCTAATACTTTAATTAGGCATGTTAGTTAACAAAGTATTTTTTGACTTCACGTAAAAAACGCATCATTAGTCTGACAACATCGCCAGCACCATGATAGTTTGACCTACTTTTCAAAATGCATAATATAACATTCTCCTCACATGTTTCTATTTTCGGTTCAATCCAACTCTTGCAGTTTATCATTTCAAGCTGGTAAATTACCTTCGCTGTGACCTTCTAATGCATTTCGTAACTTGACTTTCGGAGAATCCGTTTGAATATGTTGTTTCGCAGATGTAAACCAAGTTAAAACTGAGAGCCTGCATTTGATTTAGAGCCCAACTGCAACTAAAATGTTGATGGCTTTTCTATACATCTCTATCCCAAAGGAAAGATTGATAGTTTGCTTTTCTAACAAACAACTTTCGTAGCTGTGATTATAAATTAGCTTGAGTCGTTTTCTGTATCGACTTACACATGTATATGTATACTATATACACTATTTGCTAAATAGATCACTGAAATTGTCTAACAATGTAGTTTGTAACGGCGTTTCAAGCAACTGCTTTCTTTCCACATGCAACAAGTAATTTAACGGTTCGGTCCTTTGAGACTGTACAGCTTGTCAGCGTGTGTATATAAGTGTTATATTTACAATTTATCACATCATTGAGTTAAACGACAAACTACATATATCCTTCCGGCTTTATTCCGGAATCGTCTATTCTCAGTCAAACTCACAGCCTCTGAAGGTTGCCTACATAAAATGCTACAATGCTACATGTATAAACATTTACAACGTACAAAAGCAGAAACTCTAGCCAAATAAAATTCAAAAAGGTTGACGATGCTGCGCTGGCTGACTCATAGACATGGTATGAGGTTAATAAGCCTATGCATGAACGCTTGACAAATCAAGTTGGAATGCCGTACTAAACTGGCGTGGCCCTTGTTCGTCCACTTCACAGTTAGCACTCAACTCGACTGCCATTAAAACATGTAATATCGAACACGCAAACATTCCAAGTTCTTCTAATTCTTACTAGTCCACTTAATGTATACCTACTCACACTGATTGTTCAAGTAGAATACTATCGAAAGTGCTTTAAGCTCTCGTGTTTAAGAAGTCCTCTTGGTCTTGAAGAGCATCCGATTTCGAACTCCACAGAAGGCTTACAGCTGCATTTAACGATGTTTTCAATACTGACGCGATTACGTTCCTTGTGAATTTGGAAGGATTTACTATCACAAGTAGTCACGTTTGTATTACAACATGCCCCTTTCCCCGTCGCCTCTGTAGTCTGCACTTTATGACTACCAACTAGTCCCAACCAGTATGCCTGGACAAACTTCACGAAGGGACAAACTTTCAACAAACATATTATTTGAAAGTAAGATGTAGTATGAAACTGTGCAATTGAAGCTGATTTCACTTGACAGTACCTACTAGTACAAAAATGTATAATGGAATGAGACTACAGTTGAGCTGTATATACTCCTTTCAACGCCATTACTTAACCGCTTTCCAGAAACATTTTGTTCCATGTCAGTGTTCCCAAATTGCTACTGTCAACTTCTATTTTCTTGTGCTTGTTCTTCAAATTTCGTAATACTCAACTCAAGAACATTCCAAGTAGATGATTTCTTACGAGATGAATACGTATATACCTAGTAGTAAAGAAATAATTAAATTATAAGCTTTACATCCTATACAGTTTTCAGGCGTAATTCTAGTCCTGAGAGGGTTCAAAATTGGGAAAGAATAAAACTCCCATATGGCACGGCTTCTCAATTACGTAGGTATATTCATCCTTTTCTATAATGCCATTACGTCTATGAGTTTGACTAATTTGGATTTCATCCGTCTTCAAATTACAACAACTTGAAAGTATGCAAAATACATTTCATCACACAGTCATCATTTCTTAATGTTTCTTGTGAAAAGTAAGCTTTGCTTTGGAAAATGTTGCCCTCTTCCTTTAGCCAATTAGCAAATTAGCCCTTTAACTTTTCGCCGCTCGCTTTTCCTCCTTTGTTCGTTAGCTAAAGAATATTTTACCATCCTTAAGCACTACATACACAATCTACTCAAAGTTTTTTTAAAGTAAAAGGGGCAAGTCTTTTAAGACTACATTACACCATATTACTCCTGCCACTACCTACACCGCCTAACAAACTCTATAAGCGTATAAATATCCTTATAAAAGGAGGCATTCACATTTTGATGAAACATAAAGCTAATAATTCCTCTGTGTGCTATATAAGCTTCAACGGCAACAAATTATCAAACTCTGAAGACCCACTTTTCTGTCGAACTTTCACCGATTCCTTAGTTTTATGGTAAAAGATGGTGAACATAACTTACTCACTTTATAAATGTAGAAAATTTATACCTATAAATACATGTATGCATGTCAAGGGGGTGCGTTGTAAAGGACCTCAAGAGCCGAACGTGTTCCTGGTAAAGGGCACATAAAAGCTTAGCGTAAAGGAGCTCACAGACATGATACGAAAACGCAGCTCATTTCCAGCCGTTAGGAAAAGACAAGAAGTTTGGTGAGGGGAAAACCTTGCGTTGCGAGACAATATCATTTGCTTTTTCATTTAGACTCTGTTCTCCTATACACATAGAAACATACTTTCTACATTTTATTTCTGTCACCATTTGTAAAACACTCCTGCTGTTACTCTTACTTTTACTGCAGCAAAAGACTCCGATGAGAGAAAGCTGACAAATACGGAGACCAACTAAAAACGAAAAAAGGAATGGAGTCTCTCTCAAGGAACAAGCCACACTTGTACTTATACTTAGAGGAGGCAAGTGAGTAAAGCTAAAGAATACGAAGCGATAACCATTTCTGCTGAATAGAATTCCCATAAATAAATACGTACCTACACACATGCATACAATCGACTTAGAGAAAATGTATTGAAAATGGCTACACACATACTATCTCTTGCTAGAAAAGACGTAGAGAACGGAATGAAAAAGCAATTTGCTTAAACATATGAGATCTCCGAACTGATTATTCCACTATGTGTGATGAAAGAAAAGCATATGATCATTTCTTGTAGAGAAGAGAACAGAAAAAAGTTTTCTATTTCCAAACGGATATCAGCAGAATATGCAACAAATTCAACGATTTTTTCTCTCTCTCTCTTATTGGGATGGGGTTGACGCTTTATTCAGGAATTTTTCGCTAAACAAAGTACCCAGTTTTTTCGCATTTTTTTGGGGCAGGAAATAGATTCCAGATTAGAAAGTTCCGGAACGGAGAAAAGGAAAGAAGAGAAGTGAAATTAATCGAAAGTAAAACTTTCCGAATTTTTATGAAAACAGTAGCAAGCAAAAATAATCAACGAATAGAATACTGTAACGGCCAACCAGTACGTCAAATACATCCTTTTTAGTATTTGATGTATAGCTTTCTTCCTCAATCACTGATTGGGTGGGGTTAGTTTAGACTTTTTCCTTACAAAAAGCGTAGCCATGTTAATTAAAACCACATCTAATAAACTTCTGATGTTCGATCTAGTATGCACCCCAAAGTGAAGCAGAAAATGTGCGAACACTATACAGGAACACTTTTAAAACTTTTTTGCTACGAAACGAGGGCTATGATGCAAGATCAAGTAATGTTTCGTTTTACCCTTTATAGCTGTGTATACCACACTAAACTAAAAAATATGCCTAACTTAATAAGTAGGTCAATAAAAGTATTATACTAGTGCTTCCAGTTTTAAAAGATATTTTCACAGATATTTGTGAAAGTCATATGCGTCTGTATAAGTATAGTTCATCCAACATTTGAATCCGTGGGTATGAATAAGAAATCAATCACAATCCTGAAACTGATATTAGTAGGATTAAGCTACTGATACTGATACTGATATTAGTTGCAAGTATAGGAACTACCCAGGTTCGAAAGCCTGCGTTTGTGGTTTGCTGCATTTTCTGCCTACTCATCACCTCATCAAGCGCAGATTATGGATTTGGTTCAGTAAATTCCTGCTTGTATCGGTTACACCGTTGCAACATTTACTCACATTGAACTGCGTATTAAAATCCTGTGTCAACAAATATTATGCAGCTGCTGTGGCAGATAAGCAAACCCCTCTGGTTATTTCTGGCATTCGGAAAGCTTTTAAGGCCCAAAGGAAAACTTCGCCATTCATCACATCACATAACATCACGAAGAAGGAAACCGCTGGTCTCTAATAATGCCTAAATTTCAAAAAAAAACTCCCCTGATACTCAACGAAAGCCACTTATTACGTAAAAGCCTAACCTCACCAGACCTCCACCTACACAAAATAATCAAAATATCCTATTGCAGCGATATATATCGTAATTTTAAAGACCGTTCTCATTATCTAATTTGTCATGTTGAAAAAGCCCAACTGGCAAATCTCAAGAAGAAAAATATACCCAACATTAATCTTAGAGCAATAAGGCTAATGTAAACAAACAGGAAGTAAAAGAGCACACAAACATCAATGAGAATCAATAACAACATGCTATAAACTAGCCGGCAAAGTTGCAAGCTAATCGGTCTAGGTAACTCTCACTTTCTAAATCTCCGATGAATAGTAAACACCAACGAAAGCGTATGAGACTGCTGTCGATGAACATGTGTCCCTTTAAGTATTTGAGGATTTTATTCACACAAGAATTATTGGAGTTTGCTTTGGGGAAAGAAGGGAGCAAAAGCAACACGGCTTGCTGAACTGGCTCTTCGGCTAGGTTCAAAAGGACAAGCTGCGAAGGCAAACATTGAGCAATTTGTCATTCGAGCAAGTAGTAGGAGAAAGAGGCTTGTGTAGAAAGATTGTAAATCACTGCTGACTCGGATTCCTAACCATACATCCCAATACCAGGAAGAAAAAAAATCCAATGATCATTCAAGTGCTCTCATCTATCTCTTTCCCTATAAAAAGATTTATACATAGAAATGTAAGTTCACATACATCATCAAACATTGTAAGGGGAATAGTGATGGTCGAACGAGGAAAACCATGAATGAGTCTATACAGCCCAGAAAGCCGATTACTTCCAGCACAAACACGCTCCAGCCAGGTTCAAATATTTTTTGGGGAAAACTTTGCAATTCCATTCGTTCCATGGATTTTCGACTCACTCAGATGTGGCTAAAACCTACTGACACTTGCATTTACTAATGCACTATGCAAAAAGCTGCAGAGGTGACTCTAGGTGGTGCATTCCAAATGGATTATTGTCCCTTCGGGACTATCGGTAAGATTGGAGATTCATGGCAAGACAAATAGAATCAATGGAAAGGGACAATCCTACATGTCTTTCATCTACTTTTTGTACAGTAATCAATTTTTCCCTGCAATCAGACCTTACCCGTCATGCACATTCCAGTAAAACATTTATGAAATTCCCAGAAAGTTGGAAAAATGTAAGATTTATACTTTTTTGCCTGGATTTACACATAAATACGCGTTAAAACTTTCTCCAGCGGTGTCACCCATTGTGAGCAGTATATGGTGTCATTTCAATTTCATTTTCGTTTCATT
>JAHZNA010003302.1:0-23293 GCA_027743935.1 Sinodicranocentrus sp. ZH6
GGAACCTACCACGACGACAGAGGAACCTACCACGACGACAGAGGAACCTACCACGACGACAGAGGAACCTACCACGACGACAGAGGAACCTACCACCACGACAGAGGAACCTACAACCACAACTGATGTGCCCACTACCCCAGCGGATACAACCACAACTGATGTGCCCACTACCCCAGCGGATACAACCACAACTGATGTGCCCACTACCCCAGCGGAAACTACCACGGTTGTGCCTGAAACTACCACAATGGAGGAAACAACCGCTGCATTTAGAGCTGGCTGAATCTTTTGAAATAAGCTTTTCGCTCTGTGACGTATATATTAGGCACAATTGTCTATTCCTCTTGTATTTGTTTGAATCAAAACCAATCATATTTATTCTTAGTAAACAGGATATATATTACTATATGTAGCCAAATTTTGAACGGCATACATCGTATTGTAAAATTCAGACAAAATACTTATACGTCTTCCGAAGGTTACTTCGATTTCAAATGGGGATCGGATGGGACGATTGATAGGATAAATACGATAAATAACAAGGTTGAGTTATCTAAGTACTATCTACCGAATTCATTTGGGATTTTTGTGATACTTTAGTTCAAGCTAAAGAAGATAATGCATGTAAACACTCTTAAGCTGATTACAATTTTACAATCCACAACACAACTATCCTCGAAACAAGTGATAGCAAAAATGATGATTACTTCTTATCTTCATTATTGGTGTCAACAACTATAAGCCTATTCTCTATTTTTAAATCAAGTACATTTATCACCATCATAGGAAATACTTACACGGGAAATAACTAATTGTAAGTACTTAATTCGTGCGAAAAACGCATTTACCTATTTAGTAAACATTCATGCAAATGTTACAAATAAATTGACAAAATTCCAAAGGACTGCGCTAAGGTCTCTATTTAAATACTACATGTGGCATTGAGCAAGCCGAAATTATGCGGATTAGCTGTAGGTCTACTTGATGCAACTTCTGGATACAGAAATACTGAATTTATGGAGTAACGGGTCACCATAAAATCAACGTCTCTCACGAGAACTGCATAATACATACTCCGACATTCTTGGATACAGCAATAAGTAGACATCTAATTATTCAGTTATTCCCGGATTTCACATTTGTGGTAAACATTTAATATGAGTTTGTTTGTGGACACAGATTATTAATGAATGGTAAATGAGTAGTAAACACTTGTGTCAATAACATTTCCCACTAATTGTAATTGATTTACCTTTGAAACAGTGTTTTACGACGTACATACTTTGGTCACGTACGCACAAAACTTGGAAACTGACGATTGTATTTTATTGCAAATTTCAGTGTCAGTCCTAATTTATGACAAAAAATGATTAAAATCCATTTGCTATCTTCACTATAAAAGTGAGATGCACAATAAACACGAAACCAGAATTACTAAAAACTTCCTCCACTGAATTAGAGAGCAGGCAAATAATTTTCATAGTCTAACTTTGAAAAAATGAATACTTTCCTAACATCAGTTCTTATTGTTGGTTTCGGTGTTTTGGCACTGGAAATTACTAGTGTGAGTTTTTAAAATTAGACAAACACCCCCAAACACATAATAACAATTTTCAAGTACAAATTTTGAATCTATGTTTTATTTCTTTTTACAGGGAAATGGCTTGTGTTGGGGACAAAAACCTCCACTTGGTAACAACTCAACATGTGTCAATAGAACAGACTTAGCTGTTGTCCTCTGCCGGATTCGATGCTTATCCTGTTTCCCCAATCAACTAGGATCTGAATTAGGATGTATCACTAAAAATCACACTTGCAATTGTATCAAGAAACCAGCCACCACAACGACTTCGACGACAACTACCGCGGTACCGACTGAACCACCCACAACAAGTGTGCAACCTCCCACTAGTTCCTCAACTCTTCCTCCCACACAATCGCCCTCGACAGATCCAACATCCACTATGATGGGCTAAAACAGTAAAACGATTAAAACATTGCGCCGCGTATTAAGGCTATCAATATTTAATTTTGATTACGGAAAAACCCTTAATGAATTTGGAAACATATTGCTTCAGAATTAAACATTTTTAAAATTCAAAAAGGTGACTAAATATTTAGCAATTGTGACTGATGTTCCATTTATTAGTCTAACCTTAAACAAAATCACAGAGCGACATTAGGCGGACTCTCTGCAAAGTGGAGCCGGCTGGTATAAACTTCAAACGGTTTTGTACAAAGATGTGAAAAGCATTGCGTTGAAAGTCATCCTTTTTGTTGATAGATGCCTTTCCCGTCATGTTTGAAAGTTTATGTACACTTTCTGTAAGATCATCTGTATGAAACCTTGTCATTTTTTTTACAGTTTTAAAACATTTGTACTGGAATGGTCTGATCTTAATTACGATATCAAATATCAGTCATGGCTTCCCTTGATCAATATGTGAACAATTTATGCACACTTCAATGTAGGAACCCCGGACGAAACTACGCTTTTGGTAAATGCTCAACCCACCACATTTCCGATATCGTCCCCTCCATGCCCTGCACGACGTGTGCGTGACTAACAACCAGATTTGCATACGAAAATTTACGACAAGTTTAGGTATTATGTAGTAGGGCTATATAACGTATCGAATATTTTGGACAATGACTGAAAAACGAGAAAAGGAAAAGGAATATAGTTACAGATATATGTGTATTTTTACAGCTTTTGTCATCATCTCATCTGCATTAGTCAAGGGCTTCAACCTTTCATGACTTAATCCCGAACATGATCACAAACCCGTTATGCATAGTTCTGAATGAATATTGTGACAGGGTTCCTTCCATTTCAATATTTAAAATTATTAATGCTCCCAAAGAACATTCAAGCAATGTAAGCCAAGAATAAAATCATTATAAATCCAATATGATGACATCGATTCAACACGGAGTTCAATGATAAAAATATTTTTCAATATGAATTGCAGCTGTGAATCAATACATTGCTTCATTTCAGTCAAACATATGCAACTTTCGTACGTGGACAATGAGTGCGTTTTAAATTTGTAAGTTTGACGTCGACATGTTTGCCAAATAAATTAAAAAACTCGACGAATCAGTAGATTGTTTGTATTTTGCCTTTTGTTGCAGAAATTCTGGATGAAATATTTATTATCGTTAATCCTTCAACAAAATATTCAGAATGTAGAAATCGTATAACTCGGTTTACTCTAGGAACTTAAAGTGGTCTAGTAGGATAATACTATAAGCTTTTTTCATAAATGTAATCTTTTCAGCTCTCGTCGCTAGTTGCATATTGTGCACAATCGATAATTACCTTTACAGTATACAATAATACAATTATTGAAAGCATACGTTAAATTCCGGTTGATTCCTCCGTATACGTCGTATCTCGTAGTTCTAAATAAACTTATGCATATATAATATACAATATATTCGTAAATACTAGTTTACAATTAAATTTACACAAACAAAATTGAATTCAAAATATTCACAATGTACAATGCAGGTTGTTGCACTAGTAGATGGTAGCTAATAGGTCTATTGTCGCACTTTGAATAGCTATTATTGTCAAAAATTACCGACACTAGTACGGACGCCAAACCCCTTTCAAAGGAACATTTGACGTCACAGTCGAAGTAGGAGTAGGTCCAATCCCTCCAGAGTGAATGTCCTTTGGTTTGACTTGCTGAAAGGCGGATTTTTGTGGGGATACTTGTTCCCGTTTGATAATACCGGTTGCTAGCGATTTCCTACTAGTGCCGTTACTAGTTCCGGAAATTATTTCGTTATTATTACTATTATCTCTATTTGTTGCACTACTGTTAGAAATAGAGTTTGTACTACTAGTACTACTCCTAGTACTCCCTGTACTGCTTCTACTATTACTATTTTCATTGGAGTTATTGTTGTTGCTGAAATTATTGTTATTATTATTCACAGATACATTATTTTGGTGCTGATGAGCCATGGTCAACAGCGGATGCGTTGGGGGTGTCGGAGGTGTTAGCAATTGAGATGGCACTGGTGGTATACAAATTTGAAGATGTGGGGACGGCGGCAACCCCATTCCACCCGCTGGTGGGGGCAAAGGTAATGAATGAGGTTGAACTCTAATTCCACCTGCAGCTGGGTGAGGAAGAAATTGAGGAAAATCAAGCCCTCCTGGATGTCCATTTGGGTGTGGTCCCGGTAACATTGCTTGTCTCGAAACAACAATATCATCTGCAGGGGAAAGTATTCTTGGTCCTCCTGACGTTGTTGACGTCGGCGATCCAGCGGAACTTAAGGCGAGTGGTGTTGAATGTAGTTTTGCAAATTGGGGAGGAGGATGTTGGTGTGAGGCACCTGCCGCTGCAGCCACAACAGCGGCTTCTTGTCTCCTCAAGAATTCCCAGTTGTAGGCCATGTACGCTGCAGCAGGATCGAACCACGGTTGATGAAACAGTGGTCCAAAGAGACCTCCATGCCCTGGAAAGAACACTGTTCAAATGTTAAAAATCTATGTAGTAAAATATTAAAAGCTAGAAAAATAAGCAGTTTCATGAATAGCCCACATTGTCTTCCCAGAAGTTAGCACATTGCCCCACTTTTAATTATCAACAAATCCTTTAAAAAATCACAAACTTTATTACCTTCCACGCAAAACTCCTCCTTTTGTTTGAGATAAATCAAAATACTACACCATTCTTACATTTTTCTTTTTAAAGAAAGGCATACTCTAACAATTTAATGATTGCATTTTGGCAACAGGTCAAAATTACCCTTAATATCATTTTCTGTTCTTCATCTCAAATATCTGCATAAAATTTCGAGGATACCACCAAGATCGCATTAAAAACATGAAAAATAAAAGGATATAGGACTACAGCAGAAAACAGTTTCAAAAGGGGAAGAAGACACAAGAACCAAACAAATTTCGCCATTTACATGCATTCATACTTTTTGTTCCCACTATTGCATTAGTGAACTTTTTAGTAGAGAAAAAAAGTTCTCAATAAAAGAGCGCTCATTTCATTACATTGAACACTATTACGACGCATAATGCTCTTTGTGTACTTGTAAGTTGCTTTGCTTACATGCAGTAATAATGCCATAATGTCCCAATATATCTTTTCCACAGCCATTTCCTTCTCACAAAATACATACCAAAAAATCTCAACTTGCTCTTCTCTCTCTCTCTCTTTAACATTTTTTCTGGTTTTGCTTCCCTTTTTCTTGGCTTCATTGGTTTTTTCCCTGGGTTTAAAATACCATCGCATGCGATCATATCGCACACGCAAGAGATGATGTGATGGCAGACAGGAGGATATCGCCGAAAAGTTTAACTTTTCAAATACACACACACAAGACTACAGGAGCAAGAGAGAGAACACTATTACCACTCGTTTTGGCTCCAAACATAGGTAATTAAACCGTGAGGGAAAAGACCGAAATGGGCTCATAAAAATCTTGACGAGGCAACTCTTTCTGGGAACATTTGTGAGCATCTTATGTAAACTTGTAAGCCCCTCTCTCTCTCTCTCTCTCTGCAAAACTCAACTCTTCTTACAAAGTCACTTCTACTTGCTCACAAGGGCAGGAAATTTTTTTCCCGTTTTCATGTTCCTCCCTACCCTCCTCGGAATTTTAGTTAATGCCTCATTTTCAATCTTCCTCAAAAAAAATCATCATTACGTGTGGATATTCCCTTCCCCAAGGAAAAGTTGAACAGCTGGATGGATCATAAAAATGCATTTTTATACACATATCACCATCACACATCACCATTCCATTCTTCACAAGGATGGAGAACGACAACACGGAGCAAGAAGAAAGTATTTATCTTACATTAACTCTTTCACATAATTCCAATGACTGTCGAAATGCACACGTTCCCCCACGATGAAACTATAAAAAAATCCCCTTTTAAAGTCAATCCATTCATACGGATACAAGAACATCTTGTCTCTCTCTCTTTTCTCTTCAGTCTCTCTATTTGTTTTCTGATCAAGTTATTGGCTTTTCTTATTTCCCCTTGTTCTCTTCTTCTCTTACACCGTCGACAAGCTTTGTTTATTTACTGAGTCGGCAATGGTCTATGATCCCCACGGTTGATTACAATATGACTCGTTGTTCTTTCCCTATGTGAGTCTGACAAGAAGACTTTTTTCTCTTCTATTATGACAAACTGCTCAATATAATATACTGGTTCAGAAAACTTGCTGAAAACAGACCAAGAACTTTATAGCTTATAGTTTTTCCACACGGGAGATCAGCCAAAATCCGTATTTTTACATGCTTTTAATAGCTCTCCATGCTGTATTAGTCTTGTCGAAAAAAAGAAGAAGATTTGTTTGTATTTGTAGCTTCATAATATGTGTGTAGGATGATAGCGAGTGCGCACGTATGGCTCAACCTGGTCGGTCTTTGGTTTTTTCTATCGGTTTTTTCCCTGTATGATGATGTGTTGGAAATAGAGTATTTTTCTCTTTCTCCCTCCGGCTCATTCCTATTTTCCAATTGAATAAAAATACACGAAAAGGAAAAAAATAGTTTCTTGTGTGATTATCTGTGTTACAAAGATAAAAACATGACAGGAAGATATTTAGCAAGAAGATTCTTGCTTGTCTTGGCTTCCCTTTTGGTTTTGAGATAGATAGGATTTTTTTTACTCTTCCTCATCCTCCACTTCTTTGGGGAGATCACCCAAAGATAGAAAATCAGAGAGAAAATCCTCGTTTTTGTGATAAAGACAAAAACAGAAGGTATTTAGTCGGTGTTTTCTTAGAACGAGATGGAGGAAATGAGATGCATTCAGCTAGAAAATGTCCCTTTTCCTCAACATTTCTCTTTCCCTCCCTCCCTCCTCCCTTGTAGCATAGCTGAAGAGAAAAAAAGTGCTAAAGAGTTTTGGGAAGTGAGGAAAATCCCGTTTTTGGATTTCTTGCAAGATTCTTCATTCAGAAAGGAACGTGAAAGGCTCATGGAGGAATACCCGGTCGGTGGAAAAAAAGAAGCTAGGAAGCTTCCTATGGATATACCATATTATGAAGCAGCTGCCGCGGTGGTGGTGGTGGTGGCAGTGGTGATGTTGGTAGCGCAATGTGGTACACACACAAAAACGTCAAGTGCAAAAAATACTTTGGGAAAAATCCCTGCGTGTTTTTCTCTCCACCAGGGAAAAAAAACTGTATACCTTATGCTTCTCGCTTTTCGTTGGATCTTGTGTATTTACAGATAAAATACCAGAGGATCATCATCCTGTACTGTGTACAAGTCTTAAAAGTCTCTGTTTTTCACTTGATCTTTAAATACAGCGATTACCCCGACGTGGAAAAAAATGTTCTCGTTTTTTGGCCAAAAAAGTGAGATATTTATCTCTCTGATATAAACACAGTCTTTCCCAGTGCAAACCCCATAATGAGCTGTTGTCTCGTGGATGGAGTACATCGTCTCTGTACGAGAGTTCATGATGATGACATAAAGCTGGAGGATGTAACCCCAACAAAAAATATAATGGGAAAAGGAACAAAAATCGCCACGACCTTTTTCGCTTCTTTTGCATTTGGTAAAGATATGAATACTATGCTCTTATATATTTTTTCTTGTTGGGAGTAATTGTGGCCATAAATAAAGCAGGATAATAATGTCCATTTCACCGCATTTTATGTACATCCATGTGAACACACTCGAATGGGGAAATCTTAGATCATGCAGGGTGCCCGGCTTTTTTTCTCTAGTTGTCTCAAGGAATGAAATGAATTCATTCGTGGTTTTGCTCTGTTTTTTGTCCTGTGTGAGGGCAAAGAGGAAACTGAGGACAAATAAGTGAGACGCGGTGGTATAGTGGAGGAAACCAAGGAAGGGGAAAACACACACATTGGTAAGTTTTTCTTTCAGGAAGTTGGTATATATGGGGAGGGATTCTTGGAAGATGCATCCTAGTAAACATGAAGCTATGTTCTCTGGAGGAAGTTGGAATCGTTTTGGATACCTTTTTTATTCATAAAAGCATCTATACAACCACCAAGTGAATACAGGGAGTTTCATACATGCATATGCCTTTTCAAAACAAATGGAAATAAAGAACGAGAAAAAAATATCATGAATGATCCCGGCAACCCTGACAGAGAGAAGGAGACTGTTGCCAAAATACTTATAAAGCTATGCAATCAAATAACCAGAAATGGAATACAGACCAGTGAGGATATAACCATTTTTCGGGATTATTACAGCGTTTTCCTTTAAAGAAAAAAAGAAAGACTCATTTCCACCATTATTATTTCGTATGTTTACACAAGGAGAAAACCAGAAAATGCTTTTTCTCACAAAAAACAACAAGTAGTGGTGCATGGCTGTGTGATGATGATGATGTCAAGCGAGATGTTATTGCGGTCCATTTCTGGCCATCTTAAGAAATCCTTGGTTTTTTTTGTCTTGAAGCACAACGACTTGTTTTGCTTCTAGTGAGCTGAAACTTCAATCTGATATTTTTTCCTCTTCTAAAAAACTGGAATAATGACATGGCAAAGGAGTAATATTGTATAGAAAGGAAAACGCAGAGGATCTTTTGTCCTGGTTTTTACTACATGAAAATATGTGGATTTTTTGCAAACGTTCAAAAAGTACCACATTTACAAAGGAAATATGACTAGTTACATTTTCTTTAGAGGGTAAAATAAAAGATAAAATATGAACCGTTTCACATATTTCGTGTGTGTTATGTTCCTATGAAGATGTTAAGGCAATTGGAACGAGTTGAATTTGACGCCAGGAAAAAAGGAGAAGAGCAAGAGAGGTTTCTTTTTTTACGGTTGGCCACATGAGTGACCAGAGAAAACACCACACCCCGACATAACTTTTCATGACCGGAAATGACCAAAATCTCGCCATTCACAAAAGAGCTCATATCGTGTATAGCAAAACTTGTTTATCTCATATACCCTCTGTGTGCCCTACGCTCTTAGAAAACAAGGACGAGGAGTCGTAAAATTTGTGTGGAATATGGATATGGAAAATGGAGTTGACTTTTGAGCTCGGATATATATGTACAGATACACTTGTGCCATTTTTGTTGCTACTCTAACCCCCATGATACGACTTTCATGACAAACAAATCTTCCATTTTTATTTGCTCCTTTCATACACCAATGTACTATTATAGGCTCATTGTGTTCATGTAAAAAAAAGTCGCAGAGGGCAAAAAAAACTAACGCCATAATTTCCAACGATAGGCATTAGCATTCATATCCACTCATTTACTTTTTTATGTATCATTCCAACTTACGTTTTACAAGTAGAACTCATTTTCTCTTTCGAGGTTTTTATGGAAAGGCTTTAGCAAATTCGAATGAGTACTTTTTCCTCCTCTTTGAATGCTCTCATTTCGTTCATTGCCTACTCATCAATACTTGTACATATATATATTTCTGTACCATATTAGGATATGAGGTAATAAATGGGACAGGTACAAAAACAACTCTGGGAAATATTGAAGTATCCATTGGGCAGTAGAAAAATCTACGAATACTACCATAGTTAAATTTTGCACAGTCGTCTCATGTTTATTTTATCTAATTACACACAGATTGTAAATACACGGAGAAAAAATATTCCATTTTGGAAAGACACATCTCTCACGCAATGACGACAATCCATAGAAATTAGAATAAGGTTAACGGCTAATTAACGGTCGTTTCCGTTCTCCTCTTCTAATTACCTTCTGTTCAAGTTTTGACCACGGTCGACTCTATTCCATATAGCTTGTTAAAATAGAAAGGAGAAAATCATTCAGGTAATTTCTTGTTGATGAGAATTTTTAACAAGCTGGTTGTGTTTCCAATGCAAATTAGGTAATATCACTGTTTGCGTCAAGAGGAAATTGCTTTCCTCTTTTTTATGTAGGTTTAGATGCATCAATAAAAAACTATTTCTTTTTACAAAAAAAACTGAACCAAGTAATGCAAAGCCATGACAAATGAGTGGCAAGTGGCGAACCATCATCCTCACACCACGAACCACCTCACACAAGAGCATAGAATCCCAGACATTACTTGTGTGTCACTCACATTCACATTTCAACTCAGGCATATCCCTTGAATAAAGTCAAGTTTTTACAACCTAATAAATTTGATGGGGATTTTAATGCGTTCCACCAATTCAAAGCGTGAACTAAATGTACAACTCGGGATCCTCTCAGACATCGAGGCAAAGTGGCTTTGACCTCTTGAAACATCACAAGGACCGTTCAAATTGGCCGTGAATAGTTGAAGAAATAAGAGGCAAAACAAATACACATAGTTTGACTCATTCACAAATTCCTCCTTTCCATAATTCTCCACCACGTCTTTCAAAGGCAGAGAAAAGAAAATACAAGAGTAAGAAAAGAATCCTTAAAGCGGTCGGTCGGTCCTCCAAAAGAGAAACAAGTCACTTGAGCATGAAGCCATTTCATAAAAACGACAACTAAAAATATCCCCATCAACTAGTAAAGTATGTAAAAACACCGGCCAATAAACACAAAAGTGGATATTTTCCTCAAGAAATAAATATAAATCAATTGTGCACATTTAACTACTGTGAATATTATTCATAGGGAAAATGCCATAAATTACAGAGTTTTCATCATACATATTACAGTTTACTGTAAACACTGCCACTCTCAAAGAGTCTTTCTCAGTTGAGGAATTAGTTTTACAACTTATTTAAAATCCGCTATTATCATCATAAAACCAAACGCTTTTATGCATTTTTTTCCTTCTCTCAAGAGATTCTCAACTTGGCTACCTGCTCTACGCACTTTATGGCCACAAAATTTTGGGCTTTCATGTGAATACCATGAAATAAAAACCGAAAGAAAAAAAACTTACTTTTAAACGTTTCTTCACCCCAGGCATGTAAGTAATCACTTGAGGGAAATGGTTATAACTTTTAAACTCGGCTTTTGTGATGGAGGAAAAGGCGATTAAAATGTTGTAAACCAGTAGCAGTTTCAAAACGACCATTTCCCCATTGACAATAAAAGTTGATTTTCTTCAAAAAGCTTCCTTGACACAGGGAGCATGGCTATTTGTTCGAGCATGTTTGTGTGTTTACTTACATGTGTAAGCTGTCATAAATAAATAGCTGTAAAATCCAGGTGCTATCTTAATTCTGGTGATTTGGCCACTGTAAAAATCCTCCCATGAGGGAGCAAACTCCGTATACACAGAGAGATTTTCAACCCCTTCAACCAAGTTTAGATTAGGGATTAGAGAGATACAGGAAGAAAGGTAACAAGTAGAAGGGGCAAGGCCAATAAAATTATAGGGAGGATGTATAAGATTATGAGGAAAGAAGATTTTGTCATAATCTACTTTATACTCACTTTGTACCCTATGTACAAATAGGTTGAGATTTCTAAGGATTTTGTTATCAGATGCTTGACTTTGAGAAATTAGCTGTGGAGTTGTTAGACAATGTGGCTATACTAATGGGAATTAAAGCTAGTTATAAGATATAAGGAAATATTTTGTAATATTCCCTGAAGAGCAACAAGAAAATTATCTTACATGATTTGGTCCGTGGCTCTCTTGGTCCATCGACGGTGACTTTGATGGCTTTAGTTAAGCTAGCAACGATAACTGGACGACTTTGTATGATTATTGTGAGCGAAAAACTTTTTCCTGTAAAGGGAAGAATTTTCATTGTTGGGTAGATTTCGATACACTCGCAAGATGAAAGAATGGGAAATTCTAGAACAATGATCTACATATTTGGATTTAACAAGAGTAAAACACATGAATACTTTGGGCTATTTTATTACTCGCAAACTCGCAAGTGTTGTTACACTGATTGCTCCTCGGTCCATCTAAGCTGCATCATGTTTTACTTCTTGTCTTACTTGTCATCACTATTCTATCATCTTTTCATCATTTCAGTTCATCAAAAAACATTATGTGGACATACAAGTAAGCCAAAATTAACCAATTGATAAAAAATTACCTTAAAAGCTACTGGAAGGGACTTATTGGACCGCCAATGATTGGGTAAAGCACTGCAAAGTAAATTCGGACTACCAGTCTGTACCAACTCTCCCCCACTTTGAAAGTCCGTGTAGTCAGGTCCAAAATAGCCGCCCGGAGGAGGCGGTCCTGCCGTTGGAGGTGCGTGTAGATGATTTAACATATGAGGATGATGATGGTGGAGATGGTGAGGGGACAAGAGTCCGCCTCCGTTTTCCATTAACTCTGTGCCCATTTTGAATTGTGGAACTAAATATTTCGTCTAAACTTTAGAAATAAAATGTTTTCTTGCAATTTCTACCCAATCACAAAACTTTTAAGAATCCATTTAACAGTTGTGATGTGATTTTGGTATTTTTAAAAACAATGTTTCCTTGATTCACTGTAGTCCACATACAGTCCACAGGTCACAGTTTTAAAAAAAATCAAGACATTTCACAGACAGTTATAAATTTTCCACTGTAATTTTATCAAGGCACTGTCATACATTCAAACTTTTGAAGTCTTTTAGGAACTTTATTTTTTCTCAAAAGACCAACATAGTAGCAACTGTATCCGTTGATATTCTCGTCTAAAATTTTTCTATACTTCAAACAAGATCACGTAATTTATTTACTTTTGTAGTATTCGTTCACGTAAAGTGAAATGCCGGTTCGGATCTGATTCAGAGTGAAACCTCTTCACTATACACATCACACTCGGGAACGAATGAGTCAGCACGGAAAACAGCAAAATGTGATGCCCTGCTTCCCTCTCAACAACACAATGTTCACTTCCCAACACCACTTCACCGACTGAGGTTGGAGGGGAGAGGAAAAAATCTTTTTTTCTATTTCCCAACCAAACCAGCTAGTTTACTCCCGTTCCGTGTTCAAAACTGTTGAAGTTGCTTATTCCAAAGAAAAATGTGCTCTTCCACACATCCACTTTTTGTTGCACAAGACGAGGAAGAAAAAAAGAAGGGGATCCTCTTTCTCCGTGAGTTTGTCACCAACTGGTGAATAAAAAGTAGGGAAGATGGAAAAATATCCCTACTTTTCCTCTCTCTGCCTTCTTATTCCCTTTGTGATAAGCTGTACCTCTGTACTGCACTACTTGGGGATGATGGGGATGTGTACGGATGGATGTTATGTTGGGGCAAATGTGCATTTACGCTTAAACGTGTGTGTGGTAATAGCAGTGGTGGCTGATGCTACTTTGCTTTTTATTACATGGATATAAACCCTCGAAAGGAAAAAAGGGTCGTGTCTATCTATAAGCTTGACATACAAAAATGTACAGATATATCGATACACCCCATATAATATTTCATGGATATATCCTATTTGTCGAGTTGCAAGTTGTGAATGAGAAGAAAAAAGGAAGGATGGTTTTGGTTTTAAGGGTAGGGGAATATGGAGAAAAAATATCTCTATTCCATTCTTGTGCTCCTTTACTTGCTTCTGTGGTGGTGGTGGTAGGTTATAGGGAACCCACAGTACACAACGCAAAAGTTTGTGATGCTTATATTGCTGGCTCAATCTGAATTGAATATTAACACTGGTGCATTCTCTCTCCTTTGCCGGCTGTGTATGGATGGATGTCTCATGGTAATATTATTAATGCACGATGTGAACAGCTCTCTGGGTATATATAGCATGGTCTGGTTTGGGGTGTGCGATATGGTGATGGTTGATCTCTAAAAAAATTCAACCCTCCGTCATCATCATCATGATTGGAGTTATTAAGAAGGGCAAAAAGGCCTGATCCTCTGCTGATCCGTATTGTTATTATTGCATATTATATTACCAAGGGATGAAGTAAGTAATAATCAGAAAATTTAACAAGCTGGGCAGTAAAGCAAGCGATTGTTGCATCAGAGCTGAACTGGATGATATTATGCAGTGGATAATATCGATGTTAGGCATGGATCTCAAAATATAGGAAAAGTGCACAGATGCATTTATAATGTGAATATGGGGCGATTGCATTTGTACACTCATTTACAGTGAATGATCAGGAATAAAAGTGGCAATTGGGATGTTAGGGATCCGTTCGGACACACAGATGTGAGTATGATGTAAATCTGAGTTTGGTCATGGGATGAAATGATGAGTAATTGGCAAGAAGAATGCATACATGGACATGTGTCAATGTGTGAGAATAGTGGAGGGTTGAATAAGTAAGATGTGATGTAGTGATTAGCGACAATGTGATGAAATCGATGATGAGAATGATGGAAAATGATATAAAGTAATCAATCTTATTAAAATTAAAACTTTTACAGGCGCATGCAGTACATCGTACTGCGATTTTCCTTTTAGCTTTGATTAGTTCTTGCACTCCAATATGGTTATACTATGTGTTTAGGAAAAATTATCTGGGTTTTGAGTTTATTGTTCGACAACAGTTTTTTTTTATCTACCATAAAGCAAGATTCACAAATCACAAACAATCATTATGAGCGGCATTTAAGTTTTGCTTAACATGTGCATAACATGGGTACACTTATTTAAATTGGTGTACAAGAACTCCGCAATGACGAGTACAACTAACGTTAACTGTGGAAATGAATTGCTGTCAAACTCCTTAAACAACCAACGCTTCTGAGGTCTTAAGGTCATTTGAGTTTATTTATCATCATCATCGCTCACAACTTTGAATTCCCACCCCTTTTGCTTCTCATCTCGTTAAATACTGTTGTTAGTCTCTTCATCCCTAAGAAGTTTCGACGGTGTTTATAATTGAGAATGGTTTGCTATTGTGTAATCTACAAACATCAATTTCGCTTCAGACATCCTCCCACGGAGAGTCACAGCAGGAGAAGGGCTATGATTGAAATGGAAAGTTAATCAGATTATCACTTTTCATTCGGAGATTCATTTTGTGAGGGAGCATCACTCATCCTTCCTTTCATTAAGTTTCAATTCAAGGGATGAATACATTTCTGAAATATCGGTATTTCTGCAAGACAGTGAATCAGTATAGGATTGAAATTGTGAGTTCATTTTTATATCCGGCGTAGCGGAAGCATTCGATGGCTTTTTAAATGTTTAAAAATTCATCCCGGAAGTTTAAAAAATACTGACAAACTAAATGTTTTCCAATTTAATTTTTCGTCAAGCCTCCCAATATTCCACGAAAGTCATTCCAATAAAGTCATTGATAAAAATCCACTCTCAACATCATTCCCAATTCAATTTCCATTTTTATTTCCCATCTCACCCACTTCCTAGCATTTTCTCATATGTCAAATACATTTCCTTTTATGTAAAACAAGGAACCCCAACCTCGCCCAAAACTGTGACCGAAACAAGCCCAAAAGAGAAAAGGAGCTTTTTTCATTTTTTTATATTTCATCTTGATATTAATGGCTACTGCCACTTGCTCCAGTCATCATCATCCCCTTAAATACGTTTCCTCTTTTTACTTCCTTACTTTACTCACCCATTCTCTCTGTTATTCCATCCCTCTCAAAACTTCCCCCATGTAAAAATGTTGCGTACTGCGGCGAGAAGGAAGAGAGAGAAAAAAAACACAAAACCATGATTACGGTTCTATATTCCATCCAGCCAACCACATCACATACATGCATTCTATTAACGAAGCCCATCACCCTGATCACGAGTATCAAAACGGGTTTCCCAACAACAATCCCAAAATTCCCAACATCCTAACCATACAACATGATAGCTGAACACTGCCACTTTCTACTCTCGTGATTCATTCATCCCTCTCTCCACACATCTTTTCTCAGCAAAAATAATATTACAAACCGAATGAAATGAATGCATGCATAACATGCAAGAAGGCGACCCCTCCATCCACTTTTCCCCATTACGTCTCACTGAATCCTTACAAAACACCACACATCGTCTTCTCTTCGTATGAATCCCTTTCAGGAAAAATCCGAAAAATGCATCCCCTTCTTTTTCTCTCTTTTTGATGCTTCTAACTCTCTTTCTGCTTTACTTACACTTTGATCAGCAGCAGCTCGAAAGTTCAAAGAGCTTTCTAAAAATTCACATAGGGCTGGTTTTTTGGGGTGAATGCAGAGAGCAAACGAGGGATGATGTTTCCTATTTTTTATCCTGTGGTCCTCTCTCTATCTTACCGTATCAGTGCACACACAGTGTGGAGTTGTTGAGGCTTCCTCCTTTCCTCCAGATATGGCTAGGGATATAACCACACAGAGCATTTTCCATAGTGCACCTACATCCGTAATAAAGTAAACTACCCTCGTCGACCTCCTCATCATCAGTTCTTTGCAAAGTACACAAAAGACATTGAATACGCACACACACATGACGTGCGTGCATGTGCATTTGTGCCTGTCATGTTGTGTACAAAAAGGCTTCTCACCAAAGAGCAGTTTGGGAATGGAAATGTGCGTGTAGTTTAGAGAGACGGATGAGCTGATGAAGCGTGTGCTGTGCTTTCAGAAGGCTTTAAGCTTACACTTAACATTACACTCTTGGGGTCTCGGTCTCGACCCTTGCTTGTTTTGTCGGATCGGATGGAAGGGAGAAGAAGGGTGCAACCGGGCAGTAGTTTTTTCCTCGTTGTCATTCCATTCAACAACAGAATGGAGAACACCAGCGGCTTCTTTTTGTGCGGGGCTTTTGATGATTCCTCTATAAACGATGTGGAATGGAATAAGATTTGCATATTTATCGAACTTACATAAGGATGTACGTATGCACGTATTTACTTTTTGTATGCTTACATTTTGTTTACCATGCGTTTTTAGCACTACTAAAATTTAACATTGTAGTCACAAAGTAGGTGAATCAGAATGACTGTAAATATTACTATCTTTACGGTAATTTCTTCGTCATAAATGTGAAAGCTGTAAATATGCTGAATTGTCTTGTAATAGTATTACTGATTGCATTCTATTAAAAAGCACATGCTTGGAAGTTTTGACCTTGCGTACTTGTAAAATATTTACAGAAATTAGAGGATTCTTAAGTATCAAATTTTACGGGACTAAAATTTTAGGAAAATACAGAAGCCGTTATTCCCAAATTTTGCTTGCCATGTTGGATATAAATACGTGTTGGATGTTACAGAGTTTAGATAAATTCTGATACGGTAATACTTTTGCATGATATGACCCTTCTCCATTTTCATAAACCACGATTACTTTTTTTGTAAAAGGAATTGGAAAAAAGCCGGACAGTGAATTTCTTCGTGGATGATATAAAGTAGTTGAACAAATTCATAAAAATTGTAAAATTCATGAAGTAATTTCGAAGTAACAAGCCTTCAGTTATGCAAAATATTCTTAAAATCCATCTTTATGTAGGAAAAATGCGTTGAGGCTTGTGTTTCCGAAGGATATGAAATCGTTGAAACAGTAGAAATGGAAAACGAGGAAGGGCAAGATACCGTTAAAAACCACGAGAACAACATTCTTTACCAACTTAAAAAAGTTTTTAGTGAATCAGGCGGTGAAGCATCGTCGGAGAGTTTGACAAAGAATGTTATGAAGTGTAGAAGTGTCTGTAGTAAGTAACTTGAGTACATGTATGTATCCAAACTCCTATATTAGATTTATGAATTTTTTGAAATTTATATAGTTCAAGATGTCTCCAGGCTTCCGTGTAACGAATAGGCAAGTCTATTGTCTTGAGTGCTTAAAGCGTTTGCTTGTTGAGCTTTACGTCAATAAGGTTTTTATTTTAATCCTTTTAAAGGACGGAGTAAATTACATTTGATAATTAAATTTAAATTTTCTTCGGTACTCATGGCCGAAAGTTTATAATATGCATAAACATAGAGTATAGATTTGACAATTCTTGTGTTGTGGGACATTAATAATATGATAATTAGATAACATGAAATCGAGTTGACTATATTGGCAGAAAATTCGTTTCAAGGTGAAAATCGTAAGCCACACATGATAAAATTAAAGCGATACCGTAATCGTTATCATCGCATACCAAACCAAGACTAAGAAATCTATACCTTATTTCTATTCTTGTATTAAACAAAAGCGGAAAAGAGGATTTTGATCTATTCAATGAAATCAGTTGTAAATAATACGCATCTTCCCATACCTTGTATTCCATGTCAAGGTAAAAAGGGTTTGCATTTCCACTCTCCACAACTCATTTTGAATTGGGATTTTGTATTTGTTGAGAAAAAAGGATGAAGACACAAATCTGCGTAAGTGAGTGAGTCCCACAGAGCACACACACATGAATTTCTCCTGTAATATCCATTCTAGCTATCCATCCGTATTTTCCGATTCTCTGGTTGCCAATGCCAAGCCATTAGAAAAATGCCACCACTGCTACCGCATACATGGCCAAAGACTGCGGGAGCTAAATGGATGGGTATGGGATATTGAGATAGCAAAAGTGTAGTAAAATGTTGACAATGACAACTGCGAGCTGACAACTGAACACAACAGGAGGAAAAGCCAACTCGGGACTCTCATAGCTCACCTTCTTTTCACAATCCTCCAGCCCAAAACGAAGGGAGGAGAGAGCCAAAGAAAAAGAAGGAAAAAAAGAGAAGAGCAAACCCAAAGAGATATACTCGTCGCTCTCTCACAACATGACATAATAATAAAATGGGATGATGCTCCCATGAATGTAAGTTCCCAGGGTCTCCTTTCATTCAAATCAGGCAAAAAATCACATTTTCACTAGAAACCTTACCGTAATATTACTACCCCTACGAGGAAACGAGCCAGAGTGAGTTGTCCCATGAATTTCATCCATGACTTGGCCATCCTTAGCATTTTGCTGCATGAATTATACAACAGTACTAAACCTCACTGTTGCATTTGCCAAAGGGAGAAGTAGAAAAGAAAAAGGAATTGAATGGGCTAACCGAACCGATTTTTATTGCACTATTGGTTTAACTTCACTTGAATTGAGCCACATTACAGGGAACCAGGAAGGAGGCAGAATAAGCTTGGCGTAAGACATGAAAAAAAGAAGAAGGGAATAAAGGATGCTTCATGTGATATCTAATGTGATAATATATATTACCCTTTTAAAACTTTCACTCTGTATCACTGACAGAGTCAATTCAATCCATTTTGTTTCGCAGTGAATCACATACGTACATTCCTAGTGGATATGCATTTAACTCATATAGATGTTCTGGGTGCACAATATATATTATGCATTCCGTATGAAAAGTAATGCATCACTCTAAATGTTAAATTGTGTAAACCTATAAATGGCTCTGGAATCAGAGAGCGGGACACAATTGAAATGGAAGCTACTTAGGAAAATGTGTAGAAATTCAAAAGTTTTTGTCCCAGTGCTGCGGTATAGATATTTCTGTGTGCCAAGTTTGCCTAAGCAATCGTATCCCTTTGTGTCTTTCCTCTTTCATAATTTAATATCCGTACTGAAGTGAACTGATATATTTATAGCAGCGAAAAAAAAATCTTTCAAATTTCTATTCTCTTTCTGTGTATTTACATAGAAAAGTCATAATATTAATGGTTGGAGTGGTGCGGTTGCCCGATTTGGGATATCTGTGGAAAGCGCAAATATTAACTGGAATGTATATTTGGATGAAATATTTTCGTTCTGAATTTCCTCCCATTTTATGTAATAATCATGATTTAGCTTCATATTTGGGGTAATGAATTGCGTAATAAGTCATGACAGACCGGATAAGCTGGGAGAGAAATAGAGACAGTTATGATTACAAAGTGAATGAATAATTTGCCAATGGAGTTCTCCTATAGTTTTTTTTCTTGGCCACAGTTTTGGCCATTTTTAAAGGTTCCTCCGCAAAACTTTGAGAAAAGGGCCAAGAAATAGTGATGTCTTATACGTAACTCCACACAAACATAGTGTATTACATTTCTTAAGTGAATTAATTCACGAATTTCCGATTCAATCAAACCAACCCGGGTGGCATTACACCCAGGTGTAATTTTTTTTCCCTGCAAAACTTTTTTACACGACGTGCATCTAATTTGTAACATCAACATCCATTACAGCATGTCGTGCAAGTGGCAACTAGCCACGGCGTTCGTGACAACCCAACGTTAACATTTTCACCGACACCAGTAATAATCTAATATTCCATGCTTGCTCCATGCAGCATACGAAGCCCATTACAACCCTTTTATTTCCTGCCTACACACTATGCACTCCAATCCAATCCAAATGTCTCATTTTCCCTTTTTTACTCCCTGTTACACAACCCGAGTCATTATCCATTCGAAAAAGTACACATATATGATAGTACCAAAGACGAAGAGTGCTGATGTACGCTTACCATATTATTTTTCATCCTCTTTGGTCAATCGAGTAGGCCAAGGAATACGTGTTTGGCGTATCGTCATCGTCATCAACATCCTCCTCTCTGCCACGCTATAATGTGCGGCTATTGCCGTTTTAATATTCCATGGAATATTATTACTCTACGGATACGACCGTGTGGAGGTGGTCGGTGGTGTGCGATGTGGTGCACGGTGCTAATCCACCCATTCCATCCGCTCGTTTCATCATGAAAATTCGTTTGTAGTCAAATATCCTTTCACTTCCCGGCACTACAACTATCCCATTATATCACGTGTATGGTCCTTGTCGACTAATAGTCAACATGGTAATGAAGACATCAAAGTTTGCGTGTCGAATGTCGAGGGGAACCACAGACCTTTAATATCCCCAAAAGTCTCATTCCGACCGGCACTAAAAAAAATTTGTTACCGTAATTTCCCTCCGTTTCGTATTAGTAGGGGAATGCCATGTAGATATGTAACTAGCAAAGTGAGACAAGAACCAGAGCAGCCAACAAAATAACCGTCATCGCCACGTCAGGTGAAACGAAGTAAGGTATCTTTTTTGCATCTATAAGCAATACCCTGCAAGAAATATAAGAAGGATTATAGATGGGAGTGAATTAGAAAAGGTGAGTTGTAATTTACTTTTTTATTTCAATTTTTTGTCGAATATACCTGCGAAACGTATGTATTTCGCGATGCTATCGTTCCTGCCTGCAATTACAAAAGGTTTTATTACTGTTTTAAGAATTACTGGTTAGGAACACATTAATAATTTCTCATTTAGGGTTTTTTGCTTCAAGTAGAACAGGGATGGATGACGATGAGTAATGCGATAATGATTTTGAAAAACATAAATGCTTACCAAGGGTAGATGAAGTCATTACGACTATATAAGTAAGCTCGTACTTTGGTACTTGCAAAGTGAATATAAGGCTCGTATATATGTACTTTGGGTATTTGTATTGAAAGTTTACTATATATATTTTTTAATACAAAATAGTTTTAGCACATTGAATTATAGTCATACTGCTTTGGAACCAAAATTCACTAGTGACTAGACATTCCCTATTGCATGAATGCTCGTTATAAACCCGACTGCAAGTCACAAGTCTTTCTCATAAAAGCTACGTATGCACTGATATTAATATTATCACTTTCCCATCACTTTTTCAAGGTTTTCTATAAAAAAAACAATTTCAAGGGCACTACATTGAAAAATAACTGTAAAATCTTGTCAACTCTGAAAATAAGTAAATAACGGTGCATCCAACACGCATTATAGTTTTAAAATAAACAACATTGTTTGAAAAAAGGACTCTTGGTCAATGTCAAGTAGAAGAATATTATGGGTACTCAACAATATTATGATGTATGGGCTAAATGTAAACATGATCATTGTAAAACTCCATATTTATTTGTCCCCGTTATCTTATCCCGTTGGATTGTACTACTTCCAGTAATAATTATGTCACATGTTTTTATGCGTTTCTTTTGCTTGTCCAACATATTAACAATGCAAAATACATCTTGTTTTTATCCTGCTGACCTACACAACACGTGATGCTCAATTTAAAAAGTCTCATTACGGTCCAATTTTGGCTCCTAACACTTGCTCCTTAGAAGTTATGTTAAGTGGTGAAAGATACCGATACAACTATAAATATATATTGTCAAAGATAGCAAAGATAAGGATACTCAATCAAGGCGCACGTATAGCGTCAAACTACTTCCAGTAATAATTATGTCACACGTTTTTATGCGTTTCTTTTGCTTGTCCAACATATTAACAATGCAAAATACACCTTGTTTTTATCCTGCTGACCTACACAACACGTGATGCTCAATTTAAAAAGTCTTATTACGATATTTACGCGTTCATTTTTGGCTGCTCAACACTCGCTCTTTAAAAGTAATGTTAAGTGGGGAAAGATACCGATACAACTATAAATATATATTGTCAAAGATAGCAAAGATGAGGATACTCAAGGCGCACGTATAGCGTCAAGAATGACAAACCATATCGAAATTGATGAGACCGTTATATTACCTCACATTCAGTTGAACAAAAGCCAATGATATTTCACTTAAGAGCACGTGCTACAATTTCAAAGTATAATAAAAGTCCTCAATGTGGCTATCATGCAATAACAAGCTTAAAGGTTTCATCATACATTCCCTCAAAACCATGGAGGGATCAGGAATCCCTTAATAAGGGCTCAATTACCTTCAATAAAACCATAAATGGCTTTTGGGCTTGAGTAGATTTTAAATATTTTTGGGCTTAGTTGGAAAAGTCATAAATCGCTGGAGTTCTCTAGAACATGGTACAACAGATAGGATGATTCCATCCGCAACCTTTACAATATGCAAGGAATGTACAGTTAGAAAATATGACCATAAAATTTGCTCCTGTAAAGGATCACTAGATTTGACAAGGGATATTGCTGTTAACTTCCGACTTGCTGTTTTCTGGTATCTGACCGTTATATTGTTTTATGGCTGGCCCTCCTGCTCATCAAAAACATGGCTTTTACGATGCATTCGAATTTTGGAGCGGATGTGATGATGACAAGTTTAACAAGGACTAACACGACTAACTAGGTGTATAAACAAAAATTTTGAGGATAATGCAAAAAACAATAAAATTGTTGGGTTCAGCATTGCTGGCCTGCTCCCCTGTGTATGCATAATATATTTATTGTACGGAATCATGTTTATGGCTTAAAATGAATTGAATACATTGTGGCAAAGATTTAACCGTATCCAGAAAGATAAAGTCTTGTTTGTGTTAAGATAGTTTGGAGAAGTTGTGCAATATACCAACCACGGGTTACTTCTGGACCAAGCGTTGCGCCAGATTTTTCAAGCAAAGTTTAAGGTTTATTTAGGACGGCTGTAAATGGTTTTATTGGGTCACGAGGTTGCACTCGTAGGTATTGGGTCAGTTGAAAAAAAAACTTTTTTTTGACCCATATTACAAAATACGATGGTGTTTTACGGACATTTCAAGTAGAAAATAAATGTTTTTGATGGTTAGACTCGAAGGAAGTTTTTC